>PVKM010010420.1:0-34949 GCA_004027735.1 Carollia perspicillata
GACAAAACGATCACATCAGGAAGACCCTTGCCTTCCACACTCTGTTTCATTCTAATAATTCCACCCGTGGTGCTACCATTGAGGTGACCCAACTTCTCACAGTGCAGACCCCACCAGAGGCATATCAACAGTTTCTATGAAGGGTGGTGAGTTGGTTTAGCAACTGTCTCCTTATGGAAGCAGTGCCACAGTGAATGTTGAAGATAACTCATCTGACAAAAAGAGTGACTCTCAGGGCTTCTAGACACATCTGCCTTTGCTTGTATAATTTCTTTTTTTTTAATTTTATTTATTTAATTTTAGAGAGAAGGAAGGAAGGGAGAAAGAGAGGGAGAGAAATACCAATGTGTGGTTGCCTCTCACGTGGCCCCCACTGGGGACCTGGCCCGCAACCCAGGCATGTGCCCTGACTGGGAATCGAACTGCGGTCATTTGGTTCGCAGCCTGCGCTCAATCCACTGAGCCACACCAGCCAGGGCTGCTTGTATAATTTCTAAGTAATTGCCCTTTTCCTTCTGTGAGGTAGCACCCCCACTGTTGTTCATCCAAAATATGAACTACTTAAGAAGGGTAGAAAGGAAAAGAGAAAGAAATTGTCTCCAGCTCCAAAATGGAAAATACTATATTTATCTTTCAAGGAAAGTTGAAAATTGATCTGTAAACTATGTGGGCTTCTGTGGCGGTAATTACCCTGTTCTTCCAACATGAGTAACTAACTGCATTATTGCCCACCTTATTATCATCCCGAGGGATGGAGGTACACATGCACATGTACAGATATTGTGGAGATGATGGAAATGAAGAAGAGATGCTGGAGATAAAGAGAGAAAGGGACTTCTGTTGGCTCTGAGTCCTTAGGTGGAGACTGACTTACACTCAACCTCTTCTTTTCTTTGCCCACATCTGTACAAACTGAAAATCAGACACAAAAACCCCACAGAGAATCTTATTGACCAAGATCTTTCTCAGCCATCAATCACTGTGCTGACCCATTGCTCTTTGTGCCATCAGTGCTGGCGATAAGAAGGCCAAGTTTTGTCACAGACACTTTGTCTATTCCGGAAAATGGAGCTTTTCTGCATTTACTGAGAACAGGGTTCTTCCCCCTCTGCACCTGAACAAAACATGGCTTGTCATGCTCATCCACCTTTGCTTTGATAGTGATTTGTAATAAAAGCCTACAACATAATTAATTCTCAGGTGCAGATAATATCTAACTCAATGTTTTTGATGAACATAAAACATCTAAAACATAAACCAGTAGGTTTGATTGTTGTTTTTTGGGGGCAGGATTTGGAGGGGAGGAGGAACAAGAACACATTTGCTGGTTAGTCAGTGGAGGGAATAAGCAGTATGCGCACTCTGGTTCAGGCACCATTTGTGCGTGTGAACGTGTGTGTATGCATGCAGCCTAAGCCTTCAGTAAATGAAAAAAAGATGGGAAGGTGAGTTGAGAGCAGCAGACAGATAGGCAGTACCTCTCCCTGACGTCAACATGATGCACATCTGTGAAAATAAAAAGACCATTTGAGTCTACGAATATGGAACCACAAAATATATGTGTAGGCACTTCCTAAAGGCTGGCCTGGACTTGTTAAAGGAATAATAAAGTTCCTTTAGATATTCTTTTCTGTTTCTTGAATTTTAATGAAAAGATTGATTTCTAGTCATTATTTATCTATTGTCAAACTTTAACAAACAGCTGTAGTGTTAATTGCTGAATTTCTACTCTGTGTTTAGAGGAAGCTGTCAGTTCACAAACATGGAATTGTGCTATTATCTATGTCTAAGGCATTTTTCTGTAAATATACAGATTTAATGTTGGATTTCAATAAATATACAAAGATGCTAATTATCACTAGAACTATTTGTTAACATTCAAAAATACATAAAAAATAAATAAAAGAAATGCCATTCTTCCATTAGAAATTCAAAAATATTTGTATTGAGGCGGCCTCTTACATAATATTTGGAGATTGCACTATCATTAGTCTGTGTTAACTTTACCTTTTGTTTTCCAGTCCTTGGAAACAGATTTCCTCATCCAGTCTTCCTTGGTTGTCTCTCCTCACTTTCTCGGGAGAACTCTTCTCTCTGCCCATGGGGCTCTCTCCAAGACCGCTCAAGTCTTGGTGAATAACGGTAAGAAGGAAAGTACTATGAGAGCCCTGTGCCTCTTGGATTTGAAGATCTTGGGATACTGGTGTTTTTTCACTATGTTTCTTCCCTGCAGAGTTCAAATCAAAGGAAATGCTAACACTCCAACAGACATGTGAACTGACCCTGAGAGGATTGGCTTGGGAAGCAATCCCTGGTCAGGATGGAAGGCTGCTCAGTGTCTCTGGTTTCTGAGGCTGAGCTTAGTTTCTGAGGGCTAATTAAGTGAAAAGTGACATTTTTTAGTGGGCTTTGTCTTTTTTTATCTTTGCCTTATCTCTGTCCTGGTATCAGAGCTAATCAACATGGGCTGTGTGTGCCACAGGTGCCGTGCATGTTGGCTCCAACCCATAGCTCGTAGCTTACACAAAAATTAATTCAAAATGAACCGGAAGTTCTAAAGCAGTTATGTTATACCTTTCCTACCATTGTGTGTGTGTGTGTGTGTGTGTGTGTGTGTGTGTGCATGCACAGGGGGAGCAGATAACTTCTTTTTCCTTAGATCTAGAGGAACTGTACTCACAGTACTATACTTAAGGAACTATATACTGAAGAACTGCCATCGATACCTGGACCTGGTTTAGGTGATGAAATTTTGGACTTTAGCTGAATCTATAACGGATTCAGACCTTGGAAGGAAATGAACAAGTGTATTTTGTAGGATGATGCGACTCCTTGGGGACCACACGGAGACTGTGATTGTCCGTTTCTAGGGTGGCCCCAATAATTCTCCCTTCCTCTCCCTGATACTTTCTATGTTTCTCTCCAGTATTGTAAAGGGCTGGCCTGAAAACTTGGGAGCAACCAACAGTTCCTCTAGTGGGTCAATGGATAAATAAACTGTAGTGTATCATACAATGTAATATTATTTAGTGCTGAACAGAAATGTGCTTTCAAGACATGAAAAGACATGGAAGAACCTTAAATGCCTATTACTAAGTGAAAGAAGACAATCTGAAAGGCTATAGACTATGTGATTCCAACTCCATGACATTCCAAAAAAGGTGAAATTATGGAGACGATAAAATGATCAGTGGTTGCCAGGGGTTAAGTGGGGAAGGGGAGTAAATAGGCAGAGCACAGGGGTTTCAAGGGCAGTGCAACTATCCTGTATGGTACTGTAACGGTGGACACATGTCATTATACCTTTGTCCCAACCCATAGAGTGTGCAGCACCAAGAATGAACCCTGATGTACGCTATGCACTCTGGGTGATGATGACATGGCAGTGTAGGTTCACGGATCTGAACAAATGTATGGATCTGACAGGGGTTGTTGATAACTGCGGAGGCTATACATGTGGGGTGGGCAAGGGGTAAATGTGAAATCTTTGTACCGTACCTTGATTTTGCTGTGAAACTAAAACCGCTCTAAAAACTGAAGTCTATTTAAAAAGGGGAGGGGCTGGCCTATGTAGCCAATAGGAGATTGCAGAAACAACTGTGTGTCACTTCTGAATCTAGGTCATAAAAGATATATGATGTCTACCTTGTTGAGAGCCTACTCAGGCAGCCCAAAGGAGAGGGCCATGGGCAAGGACCAGAGGTTTCCTGCCCACAAATGAGCTTGGGAAGTAATCCTTTAGCCCAGTCCACCCTTCAGATGGTGCAGCCCCAGCTGAAATTTTGACTGAAATCCTCTTCAGATATGTCAAGCCAACCCAGCTTTGCCCTGTTTAAGCCACTCTTTCACTCCCCACCCACCAAAACCATGTGACATAAATCAAGTTTATCATTTAAGCCACTAAGTTTTGAGTTATTTTATTTCTGAGCAATGGATAACAACTACAGATGACATTTAAAAGTTCAAATCCTTTTTTGCTCAACCTTCCTTTCCAGGTTAATTGTTTACATTAACCTGAAAAGAAAGGTCACTTACCTACATTATTCATTATTGATGCAAATCTACTAATGTAACTATTGTATCAAAGTTTTGAGAAGGAAACTCCCCCACTGTCATCACAGGGCAACATCAATAGATCCCGCAGTGGTTCATCTTTATTTTACATGTGGTCATTAAGGGAAAGCATCGTAGTCAAAGTGTTCATGCACCCGGGCTTGCTCAGATGGCCCTTCTGTCCAGTATTGCCTTCTATCTGCATGCATGTCGTAGCATTCTGCGTGGCACTGTAGGTTCACAGAGATCAATACAAGGGTGTGGATCTCAGGGCCTAGAGTTTTAATCAACTCCAAGTGACGTAATTTCCCTTACTTGCACAGTTGCAGCCCCATTCTTCAAGCCTTGCACATAGTAGGTGCTCAATAGATACTAGCTAAATGAATGGTTTGGGAGCCAAGGAGAGCTACACAAGGACATGATTTTCCTTTTGAGTAGAAATCAAATATGCAGACATTTTAGAAAAATCAACTCATAGTTTTCCACTTACGTGAAACAAAACCAGAAGCTTCTGAAGCTCATGACTGTATGGGTACAGGTTGGGCACACTTACTCTCCTGTCCCGTCAGGTAGAGTAGGGGAGAGCGGGCTGTCGGCTAGACAGTAATAAGGACAGTTTGCCTTCTTCATTGTCCTTTGACCTGCCTTTTTGAGCATTTCAAAATCAGGTGAATACAGACTACTTATCTGAGTCATTTCCTGGTAGGTTCATTTATTTTCTTCCTGGCTCCTAGATTATGCAATTAGAGGACAACTGGGGGCCTGGGAGAATTTCCCCACAGTGCCCACCTTGTCACTTGATCTGGCATGAAAGTAGCAGCTCTCCTCCAAGTAATGCTGAGTGAGAAGGCAGGCCAGCACTAGCCTTGGCTTTCAGCATGAAAACTAACTTTGCCTTCTCTCTGGGTATGGCTAGTTGAAGCATCAGTGGCATATTTCTCACTTGAACTCTAGCAATGGTAATAAGCAGGGGCAGAAGTGAGTTGTTTTACCGTCAACTACAGGTGGAAGAAAAGGGAATGAAGCCATTGCTTTTTCAGTCTATTTTCAAGCAGGTGTCCCTTTAGGACAATGTTGGCACTGCCTGCAGCCTTCTGGGGGCGGGCAGTAGGAGGTGAGTGGGTGGATGTTCGGAGTGGTAGGATGTGAGATGCTGACTTGCTGGTGTGTGGCCAGCAGCATGGTAACGTATACTCATTTTCATTGATGTAGTTGACAGATGAAGAAGGTGAGTATGAGCTTCTCCAGGCAGGGAGAGCTTACTGTCCCTATTTAGCCAGAAAAATAATGCAACTATCAAGCTGGTTGGTGTGTAGGCTTAAGTAGCTTCTGCGATCTGGGACCATGCTGACTTGTTGATCTTGATTTTAGCTGGACATGATCGCAGCCCCTGGCGGGGTTCACCAGGGATGGGCTTACTGCTAATTGGCAGACGTTGGCACTGAGAGGGGCCAGGCAGAGAAGACAGTGGAAGATGGCAGTGAGGATCATATCAACCTGCTGTATCAACCTGCATAAACTGCCTGTGGACCCACGTGGCAGAGAAACATTTCTAATTTTATTGCTTGCTATGTTAAGTGTGATGTGAATTTTTACCACTTGTTATTTAAAATATTTGTCAAACTTTACAAAGTTTTGAACATCAGAGTTACAGATACCTAGAGCACATGACTATTTGTGGTTCTTTTCTCTAATCTAGCAGTTTTTAGCCATCGGCTCCTGGGGTGGGTAGTTTGTAGTACCACCCCCACCTCTTCCAGGGTGAGCTGCCAGGAGGTCACTCTTTGAGAGCTCACTGCAGGGCTCTTCTGAGGAAGTGCTTTGGTTGAAGGGGCAGCTATAGGGAGGGACATAGTGCTGGAGAAAGAAAGCCAGGGAGCTTGCACCAGGCTCCACCCCTGCGACCTTTCCCTGTAGTGTCAGCCAGTTTTACAGTCATATGAGTCACCTGTGCCAGCACTTCCTCTCTCCCACTTCATAGTGAAAATAGCTCAGAAGTGAGGCTCTGGGCTAGTGTGGCCTGGAGGACACAAACGAGTGCTGGGCAAAAAGAGTTGTGGTGCATCACTTTTGTTCAAGCAAATCATGCCCTCAGTGAGCTCTGGGAGCTTAGTGTCCTCATCTGTAAAATGACGTCTCATCAGGCTGTGAAAATGAGTGATTATGTATAAATGGTGTCCAGCACGTAATGAGATTAGGTAAATGTTAACTTCTTATCAGCATCATCATCACCATCATCATCACCATCATTGTCATCATGGAGCGACTCAAAGAAAAAGAGAACACCGTGGAGCCCCCAAATTTAACCAGCAGCGTTATGCTCTGCAGAACTGATTAGAGGAGGGCAAAGCCTCTTTAGTAATTGATAGAGATGTGGTACTTCATGTGAACTTGGAGTAATTGCAGCTAGAGAGGCCAAGAATTTTATGCAGATAGCAACAAGGTCCCTGACACAGGGAAGCAATATCCCTGCACAGACCAGCTTAAGACAAGATTAGTGTGGAGCACTGGAGGATCAAGAGGACCTGCACAGAGTAGATAAGAAATCTGGACCAGGCCAGGAAGAGATGATTCCCCAGACACCTTGTGTGAAACTGAGGATGGAAGCAACTACTGGTCAGAATCTCACAGTGCAGCATTTACAGTTGTTGGCAAATGATGATGCTCCAGTCAACTGTGATGAAAAGTGTGCATGATTTTCAATACATGGAGTTTGGGTTCTTCATGGAAAACTCTAGAAGGAATATGAACCTCATTTGATTTCTTGCAACCAGATTTTGGTGCCCAGAGGAAGTAGACCAAATAAACAGGGTCTGCCTTCTCCCATTGGTTTCCATCCGAGGGGTAGGTACCTGTAATTTTTCCTCTGCTGTTTGCCCCCACAGAGAGATTAATCCCACCCTGCAGCTTCACTTTTACATGGGCACGCATAGTTTCTCCTGACTTGGTGGCCCTTGCCTATTGGTGATCTCATTCATCTTCTTCTCATTCTTTTTTCACACATTCCATTTGGAAGTGACAAAATGTCTGTATTGTGACTGATGAGTAAAAAAGATGCTAGTGGTAATCCTGTGTTGAGAAAGAGGAAGACCCCAAGTTGAGAAGTGATTTAAACTTTTAAAATGTTAATAGAATCAGTACACAAACACTTTGGTGCTGATGAAAAACAGCATCTCTTATGAAAAGTACAGACCAACTTTGCTCATGTGCACAAACGTCCTAAACAAAAGGCAGTGAACCGAACACAGCCGTACATTACATACAGGGCGCCATCCAGGCAGGGTTTCTTTGAGGTTGGTTCAACATTAGAAAATCCTATTCATGTCATTTAACATCCTAACAGAGAAAGGAGAAAAAACATATGATGTTCTCAAAACTCTCAGAAAAGCACTTAGTAAGCTTCAGTATTCTTCATAAAAATCTTATTAAAATAGGAGTGGAAGATAATATTCTTGAACTGATAAATCTCTAAAACAACAGGGAAACAAAGAAAAATAAAACAAAAACCTTGAACTACAGCAAATTTCCTTGTCGATAGTGAGACATTGTGTTCCAAACATTGGGCTTAGCATTGTATTAAGCTTTGTAATGGAATCATTGATAGACCGGACCATAAGTTTTACTGTTTGCTCAATATCACATTTTTTTTTCTATATTTTTGTTAGGTTCTTCATTCTGATTCATTTTTCACTTGTATGGTCTCCTTGAGTAATTTTTTGGAATAGGTTTATTGTTCCTGAGTACTTGTACATCCAAACACACATTTTATTTGCCCTTACATTTGAACCATTAGAATGATTATATAATTTATACTCTTTTTACCTTAGTACTCTGCAAATATTCCTTTATCTCTGTTTTATATTCAGTGCTGCAGTTGAAAAATCCAGTACCAACTTGAATATATTTTCTATAGAGAATTAATAAATTTATAAATGTCTCCCTCTTTTTTATTGTGCTTTTGATGGTCTTCTCTTTATCTTAAAAATTAGCAAATAATCAGGACATGCAAATATATGGAGTTTATTATGATCCAACCTGACTCTCTGGGAGCTACTCTGATGGTAAAACATCTTTCCTGCGACCATCTCGGGTGTCTCATTGGTAATGTGGATGGCAGTGGTCTTGCAGGTGGCCTTCGTCCTCACATCTGCCTCAAAAAGTATGTGGCTTTGGGATTTGGCTGTTAATTGTGGCAGAAATATGCTTTCTCATATCCAATGGGTGGTTCAATCCTTGTCTCTACATCTCTCCTTCCGTATCATCTCCCCAAATCTTCCAGGCTCTGGATATGGGTGGGCCTCGTAGAGAAAGAACCAGTTTTGATTTGGCCACTGTGGTAACATTGTGGAGGGATTATTTATTGAGGCTGCAGGAGGGAAATACCTATACTGTTCATGTTATCTTGCATTGCTACTACTTTCGAGGAAAATATCAGAATAAAAATATTTACCCATATTGGGTAAGCTGCTAGGATAGGGTAGCCATGTTTACTCAGAGCTGTCTTAAATACAGGTTATAAAATCAGCTCTTAGGGAATTTCCGGGTCATCCAGAGCAAAGGGGCTGGCTGTCCCTGGGGCTGGCTTGGGAAACTTCACACGGCCCTATTAAGCAGCGAATGTTTCCTGGAAGACAGCCTGGACTGCAGGCATAAGACCAGGGGGGCACCCTGATTCCTGAGGATGGAGCAGGGTCCAGGGAGTAGGGACGATCCTCCAATCCTCAACACTCTAAACATACATCTTTGATCAAATAATTGAATCTGTAACACCAGTCTCAGTGTCTGTCTCCAATGTGCTCAGCAAACTGGGACAACACCATTCTCCAATATCTCCCTTAGGGGCAGAACTTTTCCTCTTTTATTGGGAATTTAGAAAAGGGATTAAATAACTAAATGCATTTCAGTTGCCACTTTAATCTCATTTCTGAAAAGAAGCCTGATTCCTATCATATTTGCAAATATTTAAAGACAAAATGCTGCTTAAAACATATATTTGGACTTTTTGGGGGGGATTGGAGGGAAAAAATGTTTTTAACCTGTTTAAATTAAATACATATACTTTTGTTTAAGGGTAATGGTTGAACGTCTCTATCAGGGATTGTACATGACAGAGTTGAAGCAAGATATTATTTAAAACCAAATGATGCTCCTAACAACAGACTTGTACACATTTGTGCAATTGTCTTGATTTTATAATCATCTTTCAGTCACTGCATTCTTTGTGTTCAGGTGAGACTGTAGTTGAAGATATTCTGAAATGTTGAATTTTGTGAAAATAAGCTTAAAATTTTCAGCTCTAGAAATATATTCTTTTAGAATTTCCTTAACCTCTCACCTGAAAGAAGCCCAAATCTTTCTCCTGAGAATCTTCAAATTTCTAAAGTGATTTAAAAACCTTTAAAAGTTAGCTAACTCCATCCATTTTATTACTTGTTATTAGGATAAAATAACATATTTAATAAGAAGAAAATGAGATGAACTGGGAAATTATTGCATTTGTTTTCTGAACTAAGCAAAAGTATCTCTTCTAGTATTCATACATTTATGGAAAAGAAAATGGCATCACTTTTGGGACAAAGATTTGAACAGGTATTTAGGAAAGCCTTAAAATACAGAGGCTCACATATTCTCCCAGAAAACTCTATTGAGTATATTATAAAGGACTTTATGATTTTTAGTCAATCAAATTTTTCTACTGGTTAAACAGCCTAAACCTTATGATTTTTTTTCATATTGAGCTCCCAGTGACATAGAAATGACTATTTATTAGATTGTTTCAAGGAACTAATTGAAGAGAGAGGAGTTTTCTATAACAATTTGAAACTTCAAGCCGTTGCATACTTTTTCTTTTGTTTTTGAGCACAAGGTAACAAGCTGGGGGAGCCGGGACCTTACTCTAGAGGGGATTTAGAGTTTCAAAGAAATTTTAAAAATGGCACCAAATAGCACACCAAAGAAGTTCTAGTTTGGAAAGTTTTTTTATTTCTCTTATATAGCATGTAGAAAGAGGCAATAGCCCCAGCTTGTGTGGCTCAGTGGACTAAGCGCCGGCCTGTGAACCACAGGGTCACAGGCTGGATTCCCAGTAAGGGCACATGCCTAGGTTGTGGGCCAGATCCCCAGTAGGGGGCGTGCAAGAGGCAACCACACATGGATGCTTCTCTCTCTCTTTCTCCCTCCCTTCCCCACTGTCTAAAAATAAAATAAATAAAATATTAAAAAAGAAAGAAGAGATAATTTTCTAAGTCACTATTCCTTCTTTTTGGAGTTTCCAGAGTGGGTCAGTTTTAGGCAGTCCTGGGTGGGTGAGTAGAGACTGGTAAGTATAGGAAACATGTGCCATTGATAGACCATTTGAAAAGGTCCAGCCTACTAAGCAAGAATACTCTAGTGCTTGGGGCCATGTCTTTGGGCACCTAAAACTTCTAGGAGCATGACACCCATCCTGGGGGAATTTTCCAGGCTTAGGTGACAGAGGCTCACTAGATCCCCCATCTTGGGGTCTTTCCACAAGCTGACCTATTCTCTCCTATTTCTTAACAGTGGGACTTACAGCCATTTTTCTTCATGGTCTAATGCACATGCTTTGTTGTGGCATTCATTTGATCTGTTAAATTAGAGAAACACATGGGTGGGTTGGTCATGAGTCAGGAGAAGGGGAAGCTGGGGTCTGCAACCCTGGCCAAGGTCTGTGCTGTGCTGGGCAAGAGGTACCAACTCTGAAAGGTAACTAACTATTGGTTTAGGGTAACATTACCTATAGTTCCCACCACAATTGCCTGCAACTGGGCCCTTTTTTAGGACTCTGGGCTCATATATCTGTTGCTTCTCTACTTGATGTCTGGTAGGCATCTCACACTTAATAATATATCCAAAACAGAACTCTATCCTCCATTTCCCCCTAAAATTTCCCTCTACCTCTGAATCTTTCTTATCTCACTAAATTGCTCCATCATCATCCTAATTGTTCAAGCCCCAAATCTAGCAGTTGCCCTTCATGTTTGTCTTTCCCTTCACCATATTCACCTCACCAGCATATCCAGTCAACCCCACATCCCACCAAACATGCTCACCCTCCTCAGCTCACACCTCTGAAAATACAGAAACTGCAAAGTGGTGACTTGTGTCCACTGTTGACCACACACAACTCATTTGCAAACTAGAGAATGGTCTTCTAAAAATATAATAAATCTTGTTAGCTCAATTCCCAGCTTCTTTTCAACACGTCCTGTCCCTCTCTTCACTGAAGACTGAAACCCAAACTCTTCACCCAGGTTCCTCAACCATTCCCTCTATCACACAGCCTTTGTGTGCCATGCTCTGGTCATACTGGCCCTCTCTGCATCCCTTTAACCTTCCAAGATTGTTGGACGTCAAGGTTCTTAGTTCTTGTTCTCCCTATCATGCTCCTTTTTCTGCCCTTGATGTGGCTGACTCCTTGGTGCTGTTCAAATCTCAGTGTGAATGTTGTCTAGTCGGATCACCTAATCTGAGTCAAGCTCTGTTCTTCTACCCTCTTATAATTCCCAGCAAAACTTTACTCACTATCAGACTTTTCTTACTTAGTCTTTATTATATGACTCTATGCACTGGAATGTAAGACCACAGGAGATACCTGGGCAGATAGTTCTCTGCTGTGTCCCAGTGCCCAGACAGTTCTCGATGCTCAATTGATGCTCACTCTGGGAATGCTCAGAAATGCTGCAACCTCTTGTCCTCAGTGGGACTGGGACCCTGCTGGAAATGTTCCCCTGGAACCTCTCACAAAATGCCACTCATTATAGCTATTTCTTTTCCCCCGTTTTAAAAAATAAACAATAAACAAAAGTCATAATGAAACAAGCCCCTCTCCAGCATCCTTCTGTTGCACTCTGTGGCAATGGAGGTAACATGGAGGGGACTGGGGTGTAAATAGAGATCAGGCACTGAGCTTGGCCAGGGGCCTGGACAGAGCTGTGGAAGTCAGCAGCATGACTAGTTGTTCTAAAGTCTTAGAGAGGGCAGAAGGGTTGCAGAACAGGATTCTGCAATCCTGATGAGTTCAGCCAACCCAGTTCTAATGTGGCCTTCACATACCCTCACAGGGCAGTTACACATGAGGTGAGTCCAGAACATCCCATGTGGCCTGTGGTCATTTTGATAACTACAGAGTGCATTTGCCTTGAGTCTTTGTTTACCTTGGCACATTTGGAAAAATATCATCTTGTTAGACTTGAACTTCAAGGGAATAAAGGACCTTCCTATCCAGAGACAGGGTATTATTCTTGAAGAAAGGTCTTGAGATAGTATTGGACCAAATGCTACAAGAAAGGGCAGTTACACCAGCTGCCATTTTGTTTATACTTTATCTCACCAAGACAAGGACCTGTGGTTGACTCTGATGAGGGCTATGCTCAATCACCTTGACCACCACATGGCATAGAAGTAACGCAGAGAACGGGGAAAGATGCACGCAGAGAAGGGAGAGCAGGTGTAGGGCTGCTGACTTGTCATTCTGCTGCAGAGAAGGCACCTCCAACCAAGGGGCCTCTGAAGAACAAGCAAAGCCTGCCTCTCCCTGCCTTATACATTTATTGATGATTCTGAAAGGAGCCAGGACACCAGTATCTTTGAGGAACAAGATACGTGTCACAAACTCTCCACACCCAGGACCACACCAGGGTCACACACAGAGAGGCTGGGAGCAGCCTTGCTTGCCAGGATTGAGGCATCCACCAAAGGCCTGGCTGTCCTGCACAGCCTGGACTGCCTTACGTTGGAGGCTCCCCTAGAGGAGGAGAATATTAAGCCAGGCAGTCATAATCTTTTACACGGAAACACAGGTGTCTCTGTTAGGAATAGTAGCAGGGCAGTGCACTCAGCCTTGGGAGGAAGTCCCGGAGTTGGAGAACTTGGGCTGATGAGGACTGACGGAGTGTTGCCGACAAAGTTCAAGTCGGATGTACTGTTAGTCCCAACATTTGTCATCCATGAGGTTTGTCAAGGCCCCATGTATACTCCTTGTCACCTAGTCCAGCTTGCAGATCTGCTGCATGGCCAAGGTACTAAGAATGAATTGAGAAATCCTTAACTTCCTCATAAGCTGGCATTTAAAATCTCATTTAATATCTTTCAGCTTATCTGACTATAATGAACAATGAGAAAAGCTCACACACAACCCCCAAACATTTTCTACATAAGTACTTTACATGTGATGTACATTGATATTTTCAACTCTATTTCAGTATATTCTATTTCATCTAAACATTTTTTCATTATTTTTAAAATGTGTATTTTTCCTAAATTCCTAAACTCATTAAACTGATTTTGGCTGCTACATGAATTCTCAAAAACATTGATCTGTTCCAGTATTTGTCATTGGGAAGGAGTGTCCAGACCAGCCCTTGACTTATGTGTGCTGTCCTTGAGTCGAGAACAAAGTTAGATCTGGGATTCTGGGCTCCATCCGACCCAGTCCAACTCTTTATCCACGGCAAGATGTTCAATATACAGGGTCTCCTCAAAAATAGTCAATCCACTTTACTGCTCTATGTTGCAGAAAGTAAGTAGACGATAACTTGATCTGCAGCCTCTTGAACTATAGAGAGAAGGTTGTACTTCCAAGTACTTCACCCACATAGCATTCTGCCCTCAGCTCACTGAATGCATCAAACCATGTTGAGATATTAAATCTCCAAAGCCCTCTGAGGTTTATGGGGCTTACGGATGCTGATACACTGTTTTCCTTCCTTCCTGACATCGGAGTAGCTCCTTTGGAACAGTAACAAAGGATGTCACCTTTCTGGAAATTCTTCATTCTGCCCTGTTAGACCTTGACACAAACTGAACTCACTGGGATGTTGCGTGCAGAGGCATATAATTTTGGTTTATGCTGTATATTTTCAATATCCAGACATTAGCATGCAGAAACATGGCACCTGAAATCATATGTCAGTGCACAGGATAAAACGCTCCCGATTTCGAGTAGTGAATCTGCTCCCCATTATGACGCAAAGTGCAGCTACCGTTAACATTGTGAAGCTGTCAGGGGACAAACCTTTTATCTCTCACACGCTTAGAATTGAGTAGGAATCCTAGACATCTGATGAACACAGTGAGATCCTGAAGCCATTCTGAAGTCAGCACCGACCGGGATAGCACAGTGTCTTCAATGCTCTAGCTGGGTGAAGAGCTCGTGGATCATTATTTCTTATAAAGAAGACACATTAAACATAACCAGCTTGCCTCTAGGTTGATTTTTAAACATCTAGAACTTCTTGAGAGAGTGATTTTCTATAGGCCTTGACATAAAGTTACCTAAATGCAGATGAGAGCTGTGTTTCTTCATGGGCTAGCTAGCATTGCATGAAATGTGGCAAGCTCTGCCAAGTGAAGTCCCGGCCCTCAGGTTGGCACAGGCCGCATGCTGTGTGCTGGGCCCTCTCCTCAGGCCCACTCAAATGCTGCCCCAGGCTGCAGAGCAGGGCCTGGGAAGACTCGAGGCTGCTCACCAGTCCTGTGGGGGTGGGGCAGACCCCGAGGGGGCAGTTTGAGGGGTTGGTGAGACAGTGGGCATGAGGTGAGGAAGAAATAATAAAACTGCTCCATTGTGGCTCACGTGTGCTAGAAACTCTCTGAGGCAGATCTTCCACTTTTGCAGATGAAGAAAGTGAGGCCAGCCCTTGGGCGAACCTGCCAGGGGCTGTGAGGATGTGACTGGGCTAGGAAGTTGAAGCAGGTGACTCACAGCTCACCTGTGCCTTGGGGCTAGAGCCTCCTCAAGGGCCAGGAAAGCTCCCCTTTGTTACATCAGCTATGGAAGAAATGCACCCGGAGGCCAAGTGTCTATGCATTTGTGTGCACACATGCAGGAACTCAGGTGTGTGTGTATGTGCATCATGCATCTATGTGCGTGCATACTATGGGAAAACACTTGTGCATATTTGTGCACTGTAGATGGCTATACATATGTGCACTTGCATGCATGTGTTGTGTACTCTTTGCATAGATGTATGCTGCGTGCATGTGCTTGTGTTTATTTGTGTAGTCTGTGTGCACACACATGCACTGTGGTAGTTTTCCGGCTCTCTCCCCTCCACATCTGGCTGGAAGGGGACTGAGGGGAGGAGGCAGGAAGCCCGGTGTCTCTGCATCCTGGACAATGTTTCTGGCAGGGCTGTGTCTTCTGTGTTCAGCTCCCTAGCCAGACCCCCGGCCAGTCACCCAAACCTGGTCAATCTGCTGCCAACATCTCACTTCTCTCTTTGACTTCTGAGCTCTTTCTTCACCTTCACTGTGGTGTCTCTGTGTCAAGTACTTAAAGTGTTTCCATTTCCCTGCAGGACCCAAATGGTACACAGTCTTCTCTCATCTGTTCTTGTCCTCAAAGACAAGTGTTATTCAAATAAAGCTTCCTTCACCAGACACGTGCTGTAGACCAATGTGTGTCCACATAGGCACACACTCTGTTGTGGCCCACCCTGAAGGCACACCCAATGCTTCGTGTGCTGAAAATGTGGAGCCCTGGGGAGAGGTGGGCAATACGTGCCTCACGGATCCTGTTGTCACGGTGTGTATGGTAAATGGTTCTGGTAGTTATAACAGCCCCCATTTCTTCAGACAGCCAGGAGGGGCCTGGCGTTCTTCTGACACACCTGGCATGTATTTTCTCAGTTAGTCTTCACAACAGCTCTCTGCGGTAGGTTATATTTCACTGTCAGCTTGCAGATGAGGAAAGAAAGCAGGTAAAAAAGCGCTCTGAGGTGGCAGAAAGTTGGGATGAGGCCCAGTCATGGTTGGCTCCTGCTCTTTGTTCACCGCAGCTCTCCCACGCCCTCGTGGTGACCTGCGCAGAAGGTTTTCTGAGGCACCACCTGGGTCTCCATACACAGTCTTCCCCACTTGCCCCATTCTCAACCACACCTCGTCCCCCTCTGGGACAGCCTTCTCATCTCACCTTTTCTCCTTTCCTGCAGACATACTAGGTCACACTCTCTCAGCCTCCTACACAGAGTTGCTCTTGGGTCCTGTGTGTTCCCTGGGCACATTTTCATATCCCTCTACTGCAGTCTTCATGGCTGGATATTGTGATGTTACACATTACACATGTGGTGTACATGTGTATATCTCCCACACAAAATGGTGAGCTCCTTGAAGCATCGAGGCTAGTCCTGGAAGTCAGAGATGACCCAGAGCGTCACTATATAGGTGCTCAGTAAATGCTGGGGAAATGGATGAATGAGTGAATAGATGATTATTTGGCAGAGTCTTCCCTGCTCACAGATTTCCACATACAAGTACTTATTCCTTAAGCTGGTTGGCATGATGTAAGTACAACCATCAGCCCTGTTTTACAGATAAAGAAACCAACAGGGCAAAAGCATGATTCATATGTGGGCCCATGGAGATATCCCCCAAATGTAATGAGTCTGGATGTCCCTTATGCACAGCTGGTATTCAGACCACCGGTTCCACCACTGTGCCTCCCAGCCAGCAGCCTCCACAGTAATCAGCGTTGTTAGGCAGGAACAAAGGGCCCCATTATCCAGGATTGACATTTTGGGAACATGGACCAAAGCAACAAAAAGTAATATTTCTTAAAATGAACATTAGCTGCCCCTGACAATCAGCCCAGTGGAACAGTCCAACAAGCAGTTAGCTGTGGTGTGCGGGGGCCCCCTGGATGAAAGATTACAGGGTTAGGGACGTGCAGCCAATCAAGGGATCTGATTGGCTGAGCCATCCTAAGTGCTTTCTAATTGTGTTTCAGAGGACTGTGGTTTAATGCCAGCCAAGGTTCCCTATTTTAAACTGTGTCACACAATTTAAAAGGACTGCCTTATGTCCTTCTCTTCAACTCTCACATTATGTAAATTGTTAAGACTGTTATCCTGGGAGTTTGCTTTAGTTGCTGGCTGTTTTAAAATTCCATTTCTTAAAAAAAAAAGAAGGGAGGGAGAAAGAAAAGAAAACATCAACCCTCCTCCTCCTCTATAACAAATCAGCAACCTCAGGTTTATAGAAAGACAGAAGCACAGATAGAGGCATTCTGGAACATCCAAGTAGAATGGCACACCATAGCCCCTCCTGATAGACTATTGTTCACCTGGCTAGAGAAGGCAGGCTGGTGGCTATCTCCTCACGGCTGCTGCTTTTTTATTGCATTTAAATGGGCTCATGAAAAATTAGCATTTGTGGTTACACAGAAGCCCTGGTACACATTCTGGACTTTTTTTCTGGAGGGAAGATTTGTAGCCAAGTAATTAAGAAACTTAGAGCAACCAACATGCAAAGAAGAAGGGAAGGCTTTCTTGTTTGAACCCAGAACACAACCTTCCAGCAGTCAAAGGAAACTCTGCAGTGACTCCCCTGGGTGGCGTGGGGGTGACTGGGCAGTACCCCAGTGGCTGCTCTGCTGGGCTGCTGGGCCATGCACTGGTCTTGCCTGTTCACATCCACACTATTGTCCCAACTTTCCTTGGAGAAGGGGGTGTCACTCTGCACTCTTGGTCCATGAGGTTGTCAAGAGATAGACTCATCCAGAGATAGGACAATGCTCATGGCCAGGGAACCCTCATCTCATGGGCAACTGTGACTGGCCTAGTCAATGCCATGAGGTCAAAAGGACCATTGAGGCTTGAGCCTGAAGCCTTTGCAGCTCCCAGGGGGGCGTGAGGGGCACTCGGTCTTCCCTGGCAATCCTAAGCAGCCAAAACACAAACCTATGTCTTGAGGGCCACCTGCTACCATGTAGAGAAAGTTCACTGGAGAACAAAACCAAGAAATACAGAAACACAGCTAGAGAGGGAGGGAGTAACTCCATGTCACAAGTGTGTCCAGGACCCTCCATCACCTCTCACATCTAAATGGATGCGAATCTTACATCCCAGACCACTGGGATGGGCTGCTGTCCCTCGAAGCTCAAACTCTCCTAGTTCCACATGGCTCCATTGCCATCCTCACAGACAGAGTCGCCCTCTGTCCCATGGTTACACCTTCCCCTTCAACACCCTGCTTCCATTCCTCCTCACTTGGCTGGCATTTCAAAAACTGGTTTCCTAAATAGAAAGGGAGAGCAAAAGTGAAATAAATACCACTGGCACCTAACGGGTCGGTTCTGGGAAAACACAGACCATTAAAATGTGCAGATGATCCTGAAGCCTCCACCCGCTCTCTCTGTGCCCAGGCCATGCCACATGGGAATATAGACCATTTGCTTTCTGTTGTGGTGAAGATAGTGTCAGGAGCAAGGCTCAGAGCAGGAAAGTAAAAACCCATGGCCTAGAGATAGACAAGGGGACCGGTTGGTTGCGGCGGCTGGAGTGGCCACTGGAGGTTGCAGCAGAATTAGAAGTGACTTCCACCCTTCTGTGCCAGGGCCTCTTCTCCTCCTTTGCCTCTGCTTGCTTTGTGCCTGGTGCTATGTTTTTGTTTTTGTTTCTTGGGGGGCGTTTTTGGAAGGCGAGTCTCCTTGAGGGGAGTCCCCATGAAATGAGGGGCGAGGATCCCGAGTCTGACAGCAGGACCTGTTCTGTGGGCACGCTGCTGCCAGTCTTCCAGTCTTATCTTTGGGGAACAGAGCTCACATTCTTCTGATGCCTCTCGCATGCGTGATCGTATCTCTGCAGTCTTCCTTTGAGATTTGTGTACCACAAACCCTGCAGCAGTGAGCATTCATCTCTCATTCGTCCCCTGATATTTAAAGTATGTATTAGATATGTCGATTGCCTGTATGTTTTTATTCTAATGGCTGCTCCTGTTTTGACTTTGTGGATCAAATGACAACGTGGGTGGGTGTGATCACAGGACTGGATGGCAGCAGGGAGGGGAGGGATTTGGGGTCTCCTGCTGCCCGAACTGACACACAGCTGGCAGTTGAAGATCTGAGGTTTGGGGAAGAGGGAAGAAGACAGATGTCCTGACTTTATAGGGAGAGGCTCCGAGGAAGTTATTATGTGGCCGTGTGCACAGTCCACAGTGAGCTGCCTGGGCCAACTGGGCCAACTTCCATGGAGCATCTCATGTAAATATATGTATATGTTTCTCTGCTTATGTCTTCTATTAAATCTTTTTTTCTGAGCAGCCCTGACTGATACCCTATTTAGCCTCTCATTTTCCCATCCTTGTAATGGTAAGAATGTTCACCTCATGAGATTGTTTGAGAATTAAATGATGTACAATATTCAATGAGTTTAGGATCTGAGGTTGGAGGAGGGTTGGGGCAGAAAGAAAATGTGCAGGGTCCTAGCAACAAGAACTACATGGTGCACGTGTAGATTTAAATCCACATTGGTACCAGGGGTATCTGGTCCAGAAACTCCCCTGTGCCAGCAGTGTGATTCCATCATCGCACCGGATCATGTCTGACGCAGAGTCAGCATTGGCTCTCTGCTATAGGGGTGACCAGGTCATCATCCTAGAGTCACTGGAAACCACTAAGGCTTTTAAATAGGTCCGTAGCGTTTTGAGCTGCCTATGAATTATAATAGTTGTAAGTAGTAGTGTTTAATTCAAAGACCTAAAGTTAAATTATGCTCTTCAAACACTTAATGAGCATTCTTATTAAAGAGCATCAGAAAATTCTGTTTGCATGGCTGACCATAGATAGGAGGGTGTTTGGGATGCTGTCTTTCAATTTGATCAACTATATTCCAGCCCTGACTTGGCCCCACAGGGGACACAAGAGAAATATGAGCTCTAAGCCTTATTCTACATAAATTTAAGTCCAAAGGGAAAATAACTGCTCACATGAAAAGAGCAGTAAGAAATGGCTGAGAGCATGTCTGGGTGCTTTTTGGATCAGATGAGAGTTGTCTGGCAGAGCTGGACCCTGAGGAGCAGCTGGTGGCAGCTAAAGAACAAAGAAAAGTAAAAGCAGAGATTTGCCTCCTCTGAATCATGAGCACAGCCCCTGAGACCCTCCTGTGGGGTCTGATGTGGGACCTGTACACATCATTGGCCCTCACCGGTCACACAGCACGAGGGCTATGTGAAACCAATATTGTGGAAGGACTTTCATTCCCCCAGTGCTGGTAAAGACCACAGTAGGCCCTCTTTGTTTTCAGAATCTGGGAGACTCAGTCCTGGGTCCCTGTGTGAACAGATGTGTCACTTGTTAAGCTCATCCAGAATGTTGAATGCATCTGTGCATGAATGCATGTGCACTCTGCAGGAAACACACTTCCCTCAGATGGTTAAAAACAGAGTCTTTAATGAAAGGACTCCTTACAAAGGTGTGGAGGGGTGAACAGGATTAAAGGGATTATCGTGGAATGTCACTTATTTTACGATGCTGCTAACTCAAGCTTCCAGTGTTTCCTTGGAATGTTTACTTTGTACTTACTGCAACACTTCTTTGCTACTTGTTAAAAGGCAGAATGAAGACACAGGACCGGCTAAGACCAGGTGTGCCTATCTCACCCCAGCAGTGATTATATGAGGCCATAGGTTGCCAAGTGATTTGTCAACACTGGCAGAAAACAGTATTTTGGTGGGAATGCAAGGATTTGCATTGACTGAAGAGTTCAGGTGTGCCTGCTGTGGCCAGCACCTTTCCCAGGTGTGGGGTGGTACGTAGCCCACATCCTGGCTCTCCTAAAATGTTGCAGTGCTGGAAGTGAAGGAGGCCTTGTGGAAAGGATCCTGTCCATGTGACCACAGAGAACCTCCCAGGCACAGGGAAGCAGGCACCAAATATTGCTATAATTATTGGGCCTTACCAGGTTCCTTTGAATTACCACCAAACTCCATTTCTTCTTTTTCTTTTTTTTTTTGTAAGAAACAAACTTATCTTACTCTTAATTTTGCTCTGGTGTGGTCTTAGGTTAATTTCCAAGGAAGTCTTTAAGGAGAAGCCTTGTGGGAATGCATCTTCAGAGCCTGGAGAGAAATTAATGTTTGGCCCAATCAGGTTTTGTTTCCCTGGCAAAATCAGTAAAGCAGAAGGTGGTGGGTGTGGCTTGCTGCACTAGCTTCTCTGCGGGAGCCTACCCTGCCCGTAGCCCACCTGGCAGGAGACCCAATAGGAGGGGGTGGGCACGCACACTGTTCATGGCATTGCTTGGGGAGGAGTTCTCACCTGACCAGTGGCACTTTTTTGCTCTGCAACTTTAGCCATAAAGTGTCACTTCCTTGGACTTCCCCAGTCAACATTGCAGAACAGAAATTGCTTTATTATTATGCTAAATTGGCACGTTGTTTGGAAAGGAAGAATGGTTAATGAAAATGATTGCACTGTACCATGCAAAAGATAAAGTGCTAAAAATGCTGTTATAGTCAACAGCCTACATAATTTGTGCTGTTATTAGGGACAATTTGTGACGTTTTAAAAGTCGAGTGGGTCTAAATGTCAAATGGGGAAAACATTAGTTAAAACATTCAGGAGTAATGAATGATTTACAGAAGAAAGAAATCCAAAGAGATTTAAATATTTCTGTTTTAATTCACTACTTTAAAACATACACAATTTATACCCTACACTTAGTACATATCTCCTTGAACCCTCATGGGCTCCTGCCTGCTTTTTTTCCACACATGTATCAGATGGAAGAAATGAGACTTTCTCCATAAAAATAGATTTGCAAGAAAAGTGCATTCTATTTTTTCCTCCAGTTCCTTCCTCTGACTTCCCATTTGTCTTGAGCAAAATAGTGTTTGAAAACTTTGGGGCATGTCACAGGTGAAAAGAAGGTCTCTGGCTAGAAGTATAAGACTTAAAAATGTCAGTTGGAAACAGACATTAAGTAGAAGATTAGGGAGGAAATTTAGCCTATTGAATATGAGAAAGTGCCACCTTACTGAACCTTTTTAAATTCAAAAGCTGAAGGGGTGGGGACTGAGTGAACAAGTGATTCATTCATTCATTCATTCACTTGTTCATTCAACAATGAGCACCTAATACATGCCAAGCCCTCAGGATATAAAGATGAATAAGATGTGATCCCAGTCTTCTATGGTGACTTTAGTGTGGCAATAATTTTTACAGTGTCCTAAGCCAAAAGCAATCCCAAACAGTTCTGTTTATTAAGTAGTAATATCCAAACAGTAAGTATGTCTTAACACTGAGAGAAAAAATAAAATTTTAATTTCATTTTCAAATTACCAAAATTACTTACCAATGGGCTATTAGTATCTATTGGATGCTGAACAGCCCATCAAAACTTGGAGTCAGGTTGGGTTTTGCCACATTCCCTTTTATGATTAGCATTGATTTTGCTCAGTACTTGTTTTTTAATACAGCAATTGCTGAAAGGCCAGTTTTGCAAATATATGACATCAGAAGAAGAAATGGAATACCACCTAATATGGAAAATTGTGATGTACCATAAGCTGACAGTTAGTTTTCAGTCTGCAATAGATGGGGAGGATTGTTGCCTTTCCCTTGGAAATGTGAATTATCCCATGGTGCCCTGTGGATACACTGTGGCACCCCTGGGCACCCTGGCACACACTTTGAGGACCACGTATCTAGAGAAGGCTAAGCTTTCAGATTGTTTGATTCCTTAGGGTGCTTGTCAGTCTACAAGTGCAGGCTGAGAGAAAGCTTAGAAACATTTTTAGTCATTTGACACATGATGTTTCTTCTGTTAGGGCTTTCATTTTGTATTTGTTTGCTTTTTATTTTTCTAGGGATTTATTTTTATTTAAGTTACAAAGTTAGGGTCTCCAATGGACTGGAATTTAAAAACAAACTGGTACCTCCCACGGACAGTTCAGGAGGCACTGTTCTAGAGGGCTCAGTCTAACGAGGAAAGATAGACATAAAAACAGATGCTTTTCTAAGTGTGAAATGAAAAACTATGCATCATTTCTATTAAATTACCACAATTAAATGCAGCAATGGTAAATCCTTTAAGGGATCAGTTAATGAAAAATTGATAAATAGATTTTTTAGGTCCTGGAGCATTTATTTAACTACAGCATATTTTTTGCAAATATAATAATTTTTTTTTGCACCATAAGGTGAGGCATCATTTTTATTGCACAAAATAATTTAAGGTGGAACTAACTTGCTTTTGAATATCTAATTAGAAAATTTTGCTGCCACCTACTCTCCCCCTTCCTTCTTCCCTTCCTCCCTGGGCACTTCTCCTCCCCTTTCTGACTTCCGTAATCACAGAAATATTCTGGGCAGAAAGTGTCAGTCCTATTCTTGAGAGCACTGAGATTTTGTATTACCACATTTAGTGCCAAAGGTTTGTCTTTTGGTCACCCTGTCCTTTAAAAATCCCTTGAGTAAGAGATCACTATCATAAGTATTTAGTAAATGTGTTTTGTTTGGAACATGGGGAAGGGACTCAAATGAGTTTCAGAGTGTAAAAAATGAACAAGAAAAACAAAACACTGTCCAAGCTGCTTCAGTGCAATGATTCCCCCACCCCTTACAACATTTGCTAATTGGAACATTATAGATAGAGAAATGGTTATAAATTAGAAACATTTGCAGCCTAAAGGAATTACACAGAAGTGTATTAATTTGTCCTCCGGGTTTTTGTGACTCACTTCTAATCTTGTCTCGAGTTGACTGTCGATGTGCGGTGAGGCAGAGAAATGTTGAGTAAATACTAAATGCATTGTATTGTTGAGTGGATTCTTACAAGATAAATGTGCCTGGATTTTTCTAAAGCTGTTTTCTGAAAGTTAAGTGTGCGTTGGGTGTTAATGGAGGAGAGAAAACTGTGCCTCTTCCACGGAACCCGGAACCTCACTCTCAGAAGGGGGTGCTGTTACCTCATGGCTCCTGCAAGTGGGTCTGTATAGACTCAATGACATTTTAAGGGGGAAAGTGTATTCTCCTGTATGCTCTCTTGTCCCTTGACTGTTTTGTATTTTTGTCAGTTTGTAGGCTTTTAACCTTGAAAATAGGATGGATAGACAACGTGTGTAATGCCTAAGATCAGCTTCCGTTTTCTCTTCAACTTTTGAATTTTAAAAGTCTTTCAGTTAAGAACAAGCCTCCCAAGACACAGGAGAGCAAATAGAGCTGCCATCGAAAGCTTGATTGTTGATAGCAGTTTATACTCCTCACCACTTGTAAGCCTTTCAGCTCCAAGAACATCCCAATAATGTTATGAATATTTGATCCATTAAAAAAGCATTCCAAGTTTACGTTAACAAAAATAAATCCAGCTCTAACATATATTGACTTCATTTAAATTTTGATTTTGTAAGTGTTATTTGATATTTAGAAAGCTTTTTATCCCTGTTTTATAAACCCCTAGAATCCAGACCATTGAATCTTGCTGACAATAGGAGGAATTTAAGTGTCAAAGATCAAGTTCATTTCAAAACAGATTGAAACAGTTAGATTCTGAAGTTGGCACAATGAATTTTTTGCACACCAGATAAAGTCAACTGTTTCTTTTTTTTTGGTTGGTGATCTTGTTTGTGTGTATCTTTAAATGAAAGAAAAAGAAGCTCGCGCTACACCTACATGGTTTTAGAATTCTTCACACAGTGAATTCAAGTTACAATGTCCACATTTCAATTCTAAAGGGAAGTGAGTACATGTTTTAGGTCAGAAAATGACTAAATAAAGCTATTATCTGTAATTTTTCATATGTTAATCACTAGGAGAATATTAATTCTCTAGTTCAAAACAGAAATATTTTCAGTGAAGAACTATATTAGTTATTTACACACCAAGAAGTAACTTGATCAATCAGAAAAGTAGGAAAGTAAAAAGTAGAAAAAATATAACTTACTAATCTTCTCATGGTAAGTTTGGGTGTGTCATTATTCATATAGAACATTCTTATTGAATGCTTCCCATGTGCTAATTCTTTTTTTTTTAAGTATTTTATTTTTTAGAGAGATGGGGAGGGAGGGAGAATGAGGGAGGGAAAATCCGCATGCGAGAGAAACGTTGGTTGGTTGCTTCTCACGCGCCTCCAAGCAGGGACCTGGCCTGAAACTCAAGCATGTGCTCTGACTGAGAACCCAACGGGCGACCCTTTGCTTTGTGGGACGATGCCCAACCCACTGAACCACACTAGTCAGGGCCCCATGTGCCATTCCTTAGTGCAGTTTCTGTCTAATGTCTACCTATCCTTCAGGTGCAGGATATTTGGCCACAAAAGTCTACACTAATTAGGGATTATTTGCATGTATACCTTGGAACCCAGTCTCAATGGCATCTTCTCTGTTAAATTCTGTCACATCTTTGGTTATGAGAACTTATTTAGCTATTGTTTTAAATTGGACGGTTTAGGGGTCTGGTCCAGGAAGGGTATGGGGAGAAGATAGGATAAAACGGGAGAGCACCTCCAAGATTGCCTATGCCCTCATTTAGAAATGAAGAAGCTGAAGTTTAGCTGACTAATATGTGACTCTCCCAATCCACCTCAAATCATATAATCTGGCACATATTTTTCCTCAGTGGTTAAAACACTTAGACTATGTCTCACTAATTATTATGTATATGTGATGTAGTAGGGTTTTCCTCCCTGAAAATCTTTACTAAACTGATGCTGAGTCCTGTAATCCATGCTGTTTTAGAGCATATGAGCCACAAGAATGAGGTCTACATCTATTTTATTCACCAGAGTGTATCCAGTGCCTAACCAATTGCAAAACAAATGCAAAAATTGGGTAGAAGATACAAATTGTACTCAGCTGCATGTGTTAAAATGATAATCCATCTTGACCAAGTTGAGTAAAACTCAGGAATTCAAGGGTGCTATTACATTAGGAAAATATATGAATGCAATTCATTCCATTTATAGACTAAAGAAGACTAAGTACACAATTATTACAACAGAGCAGGACAAGTATTTGATAATCATTAATATTCAGTAATGCTAATTTTTTTTCAAAAGTTCATTCAGAAAGCCACAGAGGCAGAAGTGGGCCATGGAAGAAGTGAGCCAGCTGGGTTGTGTGGGCCAAGGAAACAAGTCAGAGAGGCGAAAAAAAAGCCCTGTAACCCGAGAAAGAAAGCAAGGATATATGTACCTGGGGAAAGAAGAGGTGTACTTGGGGAAAAAAGGGGGTGGGGAAAGGCACTGGCAAAGAGAGAGAGAGAGAGAGAGAGAGAGACCAGTAATGCCAATCTTTTTATTAAAGTAGGAATAGAAAGAATCTTTCATAACTTAAATGACGGTCTATACCAAAAATCTTCAGTAACTATCACTATTAACAGTAGATAATTTGAAAGTGTTATCTTTAAAATCAGAGATAAGTAAAGATGTCAGCTATCAGCAATTCTATGAATGCTATATTTAAAGTTCTACTTAGTGTATTAAGCCAAGAAAAGAAATAAAGATTTAGGAATCAATAAAGAAAATTACAAAAATAACCCTGTCAGAATTTGTAAACAATATGATTATCCACATTAATTCAAGTAACAAGAATGAGAAATAAACAATTCACTGTCTTAAGCCACTGATATTTGAGAATTGTTTGTTACTGCAATGAAATCTAAACTTATTCTGACTAGTCTAGAAATTGGTACTAGAAAGGTGGGGCTATGGTCAAAAATAATAAAATAGTGATCAATGTAGGTCCATCGGATGTAGCAAATGTCTCACTCTAGTAGGGTTGTTTGACTCCAAAGCATAATCTAGATAGTTGATTATGAAGGGCAGGGAAGGCTGTGCCTGTGTTGGGGCAGGGCATATAGCAAATATCTCTGTACTTTCCACCTAATTTTATTGTGAATCTAAAAGTACTCTAAAAGTTAAATTTCGAAAATCCTAGAATATGTGGCATTGTCTTAGTAGTTAGGTGGTGGGAAGAAAGGAAACAGTTACTCAAGGCTGAAAGGTGGTGGTCTGTGTCGCCTGAATAAAGCATTTTGTGAGAGGTGCATCTGCAATAACCAGGCAATTTGGTTTCACGTGTGGAAAGTGTGTCGTTTCAGGGGAAGAATCTGTCAAACAGAATGTTGGTGCTCTGTATTGGTTGGATTATCAGGGTCCTAGGACAGCCATAACAAAAATATCATAAACTGGATGGCTTAAAACAGCAGAAATGTATTCTTTCACAGCTCTGGAGGCCAGAAGTCGAAAGTCAAGGTCCTGGCAGGTGTATGTTACTTCTGAAGGCCCGGAGGGAATCTTTCTTTGCCTCTTCCCAGCTGCTGGTGGCTCCCAAGAAATTTTGGCATTCCTTGACTTGTACGTGCTTTACTCCAGCCCCCACCTCTGTCTTCACCTCACCTTCTCCTGTGTGTGTCTGTAACTGTATCTTCGTATGGCATTCTCTCTGTGTGTCTTCTTATAAGGACTCCAGTGACTAGATTTAGGGTCCTCATTGATACACAACAAACTCACCTGAACTTGATTACATTTGCAAAGACCCTGTTTCTAAATAAGGTCACATTCACAGTTACCACCAAGGGGTAAGGACTGCAACATTTCTTTTTGGGGACACAATTTAACCCACAACAGTTGATATTGTCTGTATCTGGCAAAGTATTACGAGAAATAATTGAGCTCAGAAAAGAATTGGCTAATTTGGAAGCAGAAATCAAAGAGGGTAGAGAGTCCACAAATTGTGGGCTTATAAAATTAGAAAATATCATTGCTTCTTTGATCCCAAAGAGTGAAAAATAAACCTGGAAATATTTTAAACTGCTAAGACTCTTTCACATCATACTAAGATTACATTGAGGGTGTAGTAATTTTACCCAATGTTAAAACTGAATACATTAAGCTGCATGGGAATCACTAGGGCTATCTTGTCAGTAACGCCATTAGAGTTAGCAAAATGACATGGAAGAGACCAGGGATGTGCCTCTCCCAGCAGAACCCAGCACAAGCAGGTAGGTCAAAAGAGAAAGACATGAAAGCAAGAAAGCAAATAAATAGAGAAAATCTAAAGGGTAGGTCTAGATAAGGACTGAGGGTGGGTGCAGCTTAGTGAGATCGAGCTGATAAAATCTAACTAAGCTTTTGCACATTTTAATGCCAAAAGAACTACTGACCTGTGCTAAAAGATCTGTAATTTTAGGGACAGAAAATGACTGTTGGGCTCCACCATCTATAAACCAGAAGGAGACTGAGATATGTCTTTGCTATCCATATCTGATATGGCCAAAGAGGATAATAAAAAAAGGAAAAAGCTTCTAGAAGAATGGACCAAGTGCCACAAAGAACAGTGAACCAGAAGCTACATCCGGGAGCAGAATCAGGACCTCAAGAGATATAACCCACCCCCAGAGAAAGGGATCCAGACAACGTCTGCTCAGAGGGATTTTGGAAAGGTTATCGGTGGCTTCTTTATTCTGAATGGGATTGTAAATGTGGCTACCTTGCCCCTGTCCTTTCATCAGAGACTGGATGCATGAGAGGCAGACCACCTGTGTTGTTTAGATTATAGGTCTCTTGTCCAAGAGGAGCCTGATCTGAGACTGAAGAAGAAATTGGGCATTGCTCAAAGATCCTGAAGTTTGAGCTGGACACAGACAGGGAGCCATTGTGGGAAGTGGCTGTGTTCTGCATACAGGAAGGAGATATGCAAACATTTGCTGGCCGGACATGTGAATTGTTATAGTGATCAGTGTTGTCCACCAAAATAGTTCCCATGTCCTCCCATGTCCACCCATGTCCATAGAATTAGATATAACCGTGTGGCTTTAGCCAATGAAATGTGAGTGTAAGTGACACTTAGGTCAATATGACTTTGTTTTAAGTTATTAATCATTTTAGAAAACTTTCAGTTTTACAATTAGCTTTGGTGCTAAAACTTTTTAGAGATTTTTAGAAGATATGGAGAGAACCTCTATAAAGTTTTTTTTTTCTGTAGTAGCTCTAAGATTTTAAGTTTTCATGTCCTGTGAACAATTCTAATTATTCCTTGAGTTAACTATTCTCATCATCCAGTCTGTTGTCACTTTGATCCTTGCATTAGGAATTTACTGTGGACCACATAGTAATATCTACTAACCAAAGTGATGTGGGTCCTTAATGCCTTGCCCGTGTCCCAGAAACCAGTGGTTACTTGGTCCCCAGAACCTGGCACAATGGAGGTGACATGGGGAAGCAACTGGCTAAGAAGATACAGAATGATGGATTAACACATCTTTCTTTTGCGCATTGTACTAACACGTGCTCCTGTGAGCATAGGCTGCCAGCCCTCCCCAGCCTTCGGCAAGGACAGACTCCTGGGCTCAGAACTCGCCAGTCTCCTTCCAAATTTGTCCTGTGCTTCTGTGATGCTAAGGCCATGGCTTTCTCTGGGCAGCGTGGCCACTTCCTTTTGTCTCAGCCCAGGACTAGCCACCACTCCTCCAGCTCACAATAACACGTTTGGTCCACACATGTCCTACATGTAGTGTCGTGAAGAATGTGGTATTAGCCATAGAATGTGGAATGGGGTGATTTCCCTCTCCTGTGAATGTATAAAAAAACAGAAGACAAGGTAGGCAGGTTGGGAAACAGTTTTTGAGGTAAGATGGGATGTGCTCTGCTCTGTCCCTTCTCTGAGAACTTGACTGGACTTCCTGACCATCTGCCCATTCGTCTCTGCTGAGGGCACATAAAATGCCTTAAATTCAGTGCTCACTGCAGCTCAAGGTAAAGCTTACCTGTGACTGTTATGGAGAATGCAAAGTAATTCTTACAAGAGTAACAATGAGTGTAAACTTGTCACCTTTGGAAATAAATTGAGAAATAACCACCTCATTAATATGAGAAAGCAAGGTGATGCTAAGGCAAGTTGGCCACAAGTGTTCCATATTGATTGACACTTGACAAACCCGCAGAGTTGATTCTACTCTTCCCTAAAATTAAGCAAGGAAATAAGGCAAGTTTTGCAGGCACCACACAAAATCAAAAAGTAATGAAAGGAGGCACAGTTTGGACTTGGGTCTCTCTCTCTGACCCCCAGATAAATGAGGTGGGCCTGCTGCCTGCACTGGGGTGAATTTCTCCAGTGATTTTTCTCTACCTGGGACATGATAATGCAGGAAGCCCTCCTGCCCTCAGCCCCAGGGCTTGGCAGAAACTGGACTTCAGAATCTCCCAATCACTTTAGTGGAGCATAAGCAGTAGAAAACCGGCACATCGTAGGCCAAGGATTGAGAATGACAAAACCATTGACCTGAAATGATTTGCTAGGCCCAGGCTTTCTCTCCTTCTCTAGCAGACAAGCCTGGAAGCCATGAAAGCAGACCATGGAGAGAATCCACACCTGCTGCTGGGTTACCACTGACTTCTGTGTGATTTCAATCAGCGCAGCACAGGTGCAGCGCTGAAGACGACAGCTCCTCCACCCTCATGCCTCTGCATGATGAGACTGTCCTCATGCTAGTGGTGAGTTTGACTTGACATTTTGGAATTTGAAGCACCCACTGTAACAGGAACAGTAAAAAAGAGAGAGAGAGAAAAGAAGACATAAGAAGTAATGGTCATTTATATTAATTTCTCTGCAGAAATGAAGTCTCGGGATAAGGACATTTGCATCAAAAATCATAATTCTAAGCATGAAACAATGACTAACATTGCAGTCATTGGAGAAGAAGGCATGCAAAAAATATCATGAACATTTCAGGGGACTATTTTCCTCATATAAAGCTTATAATATTACTGCATTTCAAAAAATACGATTTTAGAAAAAATGAACTATAGCTCTTTGCAGTGATAGGCGACAGGTCAGAAAAGCATTTCAGAATAATTTTACACCTTTTAACCTTAAAAAATACTTTGCTGACAATTGAGAAAGGGCCTTAAAAGAAGCTCTGATAGGCATTCTCACAGCGGGGTTGCCATGGCCCATCACCGCACCAGAGCTTCTGCATAATGTATCCTGTAATAAGGAGTGTGCTGCACATCACAGAGGCTGAAGTGCAGTTTTCAGAGAGTAATCCTTGGCAAGAGCCGCTATTAGTCATGACACTGAAGGTTTGTTACATGAAACTCTTGGGAAGACAGAAAGGAAGTAAACTGTTTAAAATTTTGATTTGAGCCTGGAAATAACTACTTTGTCATAGGATTTTTGTCTGCATCTATATGTATATTTAGTGTTCTGTTTTTTAGTTCTGCTCATGGTTGGACAGTCTTCTGAAGTGAAAACCCTACACTGTTTTGTTAAATGAATGGCACATTCCCTGACTCTGTTGCTGAAAGTGGTAATTGTAAGAAAACTGTTGTAGCAATTACTGCTGATAATTATGAATGCTAAGATGATGGCTGAAAGTTCCATGTTTCCCCATTGCAAATCCTGTTCAAACTTGGAGGAAACTCAACAATACCTCACTGTAACAGAGATGAAAAACCACCTATCGAGGAAAGATAGAGCCTTCAATCATCATTTATGCCTATTATAATAGGAACATCCAGAGTCAGGGAGAGCTCAGCCTTGGGCTGGAGTGGGAGTAGAAGGGAAGTCCGGAGATGGTGGATTTCTTGTGGTTTTCAACAAAAACATGACTAAAGAAAAAGAAAGAAGAGTTTGGGAAAGATGTGGTTTATAAGCAAGTTTTTCTTCTTATTTTCTTCTACTGAGAGACCCAATCAATGATATTTATAGTTGTGCTGGGGATTTTTTTTTTTTGACTGAGAATGACAACGTCCTGGAGTAGGCTCTAGTCCTTCCTCACATGAGGTCAATTTAATTGGAACGGAACTAACCTAAGGATTTGATTTGATTAGCTGCTCAAATACAGCGCTCTTTAGTGTTTCACAGATCACAGATGAAGTACTGACCAGCTCTGAGTCCTATTTGAATCATTCTTAGATGGATGCAGAAAGGAGGGTAGGTTGATGCCCTCTGCTTTTATTTTATTTTTTTCTTCCTTCCATCCTTTTCCTTCTTCTATTTGCATTTTCTTTTCCAGTTTGGATGGCAACGTCTCTTTCAAGTCATGCAGAACTCATTCCCCATTTCCTTATTGTGGCTCCATGGGTTCACTTTTTGAGGCAGTCTTCCCTTGGGAACATTATGCTTTCTCTGGTGCCTTTCTGGAAAAGACAGCCCCCCATCCTAGATGTTCACAAAGCAATGGAGCCACCTGAAGTGCTTGCGACCACTAGTTAGTCATATTCTCAAGAATGAGCGCTTTGTTTTCTTTGGCAAGTAACTTAGTTTACAGGGGGTCCTGTAAATCGTTAATACAGAGGAATGAGACCCAGGAGTGGGGAGGATGCATTCACAGAGTGGGAAAAACAGTGACCACAAGGATCCCTCCATGGGGTGGGGGTTTGTGCACATAGCTGCTGGGAGGAGGGCTTCTTAAGCTTTTTATATATGGTTTTGCTGCTAAGAGAATACTGAATAAGATCCGAGATTTTTACAAAATGATAGGTAATGATTCTCTGTTATTTATGTTATAATTCAACAAGTTCTTTTATGTGCTGTTTTACAGATTCAGGCAGTTTTTGATTCCTAAAATGACTCTAATACACCCCAAAACATAGATTCACATGATTGCATTTTAATAATCTCTGAAGCTCAACTCCTATATGTTTTGGTCCAATGGGAAGGCTTGTTTGGGGATGAGATGCAGTGAAACAAGTGGCTGGTACTAGGAATTTTAACTATGTTGGATCCTTGTGGCAGCCACTCCTAACTAAAGGAAGTTCTGACCAACAAGATCAATGACTAACAAAACCTGTCAGGCAGATTCCACAGTCCACAATCACAGCGCCTGGGCCATACACCTGTTGTGCTAATTACTGCTTTTCAGGAATAATTTATCCACTTCTCTTGTATTTTTAGGGATCCCAGACACACACATGCATGCATGTACACACATGCACACACAGGTGCACATGCACACACAGACATTCCCAATAGGAAACTTCTTTATGACATACCAGAGGTTAAAATTTTACCCTTTCCTCATGAAGCATGTCAGAATGTGGTAGGCTCATGCTGCTCGCTGGTGTGCTAAAATGCCTGCTGCACCACTTAGTTCTTTCCTAAGTCACTCATTTTCCAGAGAAATGAAAATGATGCTTTGCACAAGGTACCTACTCTCCAAGGAGCCCCAAATACTGCAAAACATCAATTTGCCCTCACAATTTTCTTGTCTCATGAATGATGTGCACTCGGATCACCCCCACGTTATCAATGAGAACACAGAGGAAAATAGTTTGTGACCAATCCTTTCTTAAAGCTAAATGCTGAATAAGTGACAAATGACCAGAGAAGGAAAGAAAAATCTCCAATTTATGACTTATTCTTCTGCTTGACCTCCATTTCCAAGGTGAGTTCTAAAACTTCAGACCATCACTTACTGCATACCTCCTCACGGTGTTAAAAAAAGGCATAGGAGAGGACTGGCTGGATCCTTCTCAGTATAAAATGCAAGATTTGGGACTTCATGCTTTTTGTGAATCAGTTTTACTTGGCAACCGCATATAATTTTGACAGAATCATTTGGCTGAACAGTTAACTTCAGGAGGTGAAGAACTAACAAAAAGATAATTAATCAATAGCTGATTGCATTTCCTCACTATGGGTGATTTTCAAAGATTTCCCTGTCTACTGTCTCTCCTTCCCCTTTCTCTTGCTCTGTAATGCCTGGTGCATTGTCATAGTTCAAAAGTGATGTTATCATGGGACCTTTCTTTTTTGTACTTTTTTATGTTTTTCAAATATTTTAAAGGGCACCTATTACTTTTAGGTCTTAGAATTTTTAACTAAAAATCATAACAGACTAAAAAACCAAAATTTTCACTAAGATCATTTGCCTTTCATAACATTGTTCATCAAACACTTTCAATGGCTTCCATTATTTAGACAATTAAACATAAACTTCTTCACTTAGCATTTTGAATGTGTGCAGTCTGATTCTAAACTATATTTCTGATTTTAATTTTTGCTACTCTCTGCCCTAAAAGGTGTGTGCTTTCTTTTTCCTGTGTATTTGCTTGAATCACCCTTTCCCACCTGGAATTTCATTTTCCTATCCCTCTTCCCTACCCAACTAACTCTGCTGGAATTCAAGACCAGTTAGTGATGGTCCCCTTGGCTGTGAACCATTGTCAATGCCTCCAGTACCAAGTTCTCCACCTCTGAGCACAATCCACTCCATGTCTGCACTGAGACCGGGAATTTGATCTCAGAAGGTCTGTGACAGCCCCCATTTTGACCTCACAAACTTGCTTTTGAATGCTTGTGTTGATTTCCTCACTTGCAATCAGTTCCTTGACAGTTGGGGATGGGGGGTCTCACCTTCAGGCTCCCTGGAGCAGTCCCAGGAACATGCTTTCCCAACAGAGCAAGATGTTAATGAAGCAATTTACCATGTTAGCCTCCACATGAGGTTCTGGCAACACAGTCTGAGAAAAGCCCTCTGCACACAACTCCCAAGGGGTGTCCATGACTTGACCAAGGTGTAGAAGAAAACCAGAAGGAAGAGAAACTTGATCTCTGCACCTGACTGATGTGCGATGCCTGGCACCTTCTCAGGGTTTCCACTCTGACTCTTCTCTGCCATCACCTTGGAAATTGGGTGATTTATGTGTCATTTGTCTAAATCTGAATGCTGAATTCAAGGGGCCGTCCCTCTAAAGAAAAGTACTTCTACTTGATTTAAAAAAAAAAACAACATGATATTTGAAGCAAGGATCCAGAAATTAACACAATAGTCAGGTGAGGTGGTTCTGTGTCACGGGTTGCAGTGGGGAGTCTAGATTAAAATATTCCTTTTCTTTTTAGATCATTGTAAAAGAAGAAATAATTAGTGTCCCATGGGGCAACTAGCTCTACAGGAAACACTAGCATTTCCCCATGAACAGAAACAGGTACAGAAAGCTAAAGAAAAGAAGGAGCGTCCTTTTCAGAGGCCCATACAGATGGATAGAATAGCCCAGAGCAGACTGAAGATGATCAAAGTCTCTGTTCTATTTTCTTCTTCACCATCTACTTCTTCCCACCCTCCAGGCATCTGTACCCAACATTAGACAAGCCAGTGCTGTAATGGATGGATAAGTAAATGCATTTTCATTTATTTTAAAGCCATTAATATTCAG
>PVKM010010421.1:5157-35078 GCA_004027735.1 Carollia perspicillata
AGAGTAGGGGAGGGCAGTTTTGATAACACTGGCAGGGGTAGGGGAGGACTGTGCCCCAGGAACTGAGGTTGACCTCTCTTAGTGCCGTATTGGCAAGTGGCACCTAACAAGACCGGGAAGAAAAAGAGGTCACCTTCCTAGAGGTGGTGTCCCTGAGCTGGGTCCTGATGGAGAAATCAGAGTTGCAAGGAAGAGGGAGGGACACTGGGTTGAAATGGCGAGGTTCACCCATGAAGGAGGAAGAGGGCACCAGATACCTGGTCAAGCCGACAGCAAGGGGTGATTTCAGGAGAGGGGACAGAGGGACATGCAGGCTGAATAGTGTGAGACAGGTTTCTGCTCTGTGAGGCGCTCTGCTGGTTTAAGAGTAAGGCTCTGAGACCAGAATGCCTGGCTCCCCCCAAGCCCCACCTTCGTCCAGTGAGCTGATCTTGGATGGAGGTCTTTCGCCTGTAAGTCACACTTTCCTCATCTGAGAGACTGATGAGGAGACTCAGTTTCCCAGGCTGCCATGATGGTTCAAGGAGAAAAGTGTTCAGCACGGTTCTTGATGCGAGTGTTCACTAAACTGGGCACCATCATCCTTGTTCTTTGTGACAGTTAATTTTACATGTCACATGTTACATGTGACAGTTAATTTTACATGTCAACATGACACCCCATGTCAACCCTGGGGTGTCATGCTGAGCTGTTTGGTCAGACACCAGTCTAGATATTGCTGTGAGGTAGTTTCTGAGTGTGATTAACATTTAAATCAGCAGACTTTTGAGAAAAGCAGACAGCCCTTCATAATTATGTGGCCTTGCTTCCAAAAACCCTTCCCGATCCCTAGCTTGCCAACCAGTTAACGGCCTTGTGACTGAGCTCCCCAGGGAGGAGAGGAGTTCCCCTGCGGACTCCAATCTGCAACACCCACTCTTCTGCCTTGCAAGACGTCAGCACTGCTTTGCCCTTACAATGGCAAGAGCCCACTCTTTAAAATAAATAAAATTCACACATCCTGTTGGTTCTGATTCACTGAAAAACCCTGACTAATCCAGGGTGGGGCTAAAGTAGGTTTCTAGTTGTTCATATGGAAAATACAATAATTAATAAGTAATAGTGCAAGAATGAACTGCACTTTGTGTACTCACAGCTGTGAGCCTTTTGCCCCGCCCTGCACGCCCCTCCCACTGCTGCTGTGGGCAGGGAGGACGACAGCAGGGCCACCAGCAAGAACAATCATCTTGTTCTACAAGCCACAGACAGGGTCTCGGTAGAAATCAACCCCGCCAAACCTTGATCTTGGACTCCCAGCCCCATGAACCGCGAGAAGATGAATTTCTGTTGTTCAAGGCACACGCATGTGCATACACACACACGCGCGCGCGCACACGCAATAAAAAAAGAAAAAGAATAAAATCAATCCACAGAGACAGTGGAGACCGCTGCAGGAGGAGCTACTGACAAGGCTGGGGTACCAGGAACCTGCCACAGTTCTGGAAGTATTCTAAATGTTGGCTGGGGCAGAGTACATTTCAGTTCATACATATGTAAAAACTTAAGCTGAACCCTTCAGATGGGTGCACCTCACTGTACACTTCCCATATAAAAACAATGATGTGAGGAGAGTTTAAATAATAGGTATAAAGTCAAGTGTACATGTCTTTCCCAGAAATGAGACAACTTCTAGGAACTTGGCTTTGTAAGTAGAGTCCATGTTGGTTGAGACTTTCATAGACGTAAAAACATTTGTGTTTATCTTCTTTTTCCCCAAGTGAAGACACCCTGAGCATGTTACATGTTGAGCAGAGAGGATGAAAACAGACAAGGCAAAAAACAAGTGAAAAACCGAGTTCCCAAGAAGGCAGAGGTGTGGCGTGTGCTCACCGGCCAGGACTGCAGGTAAGACGTCATCCACGAGGACAAGAAGGGAAGGCACAGGTGTGAGGCAGACACCCATGAGCCTCTGGGGATTGAGGAACAGGAAGCAGAAGCACATCGCCTTTACTTTTAACGTGACGTTGATAACGTGCTGAGACCCCAGTGGCAGAGGAAGCAGTGAGGACTGGGAGGGTGCCTGAGTGGCTGCAGGGGCTGGCGCAGAAGGAAGAGCAGAGGGAGGGGTCTGGAGGCATCCAGGTGACAGGTGATGGGTGAAGGTGGTGGAGGTGACAAGTTCAGGAGACACAGATCATGTCCAATGGGCCGGAGTGGGGAGGGGCGGCTGCTGGGTTTGATGGAGACAGAGGTGATGAGAGGCTTCCTGTCTTACTGTTTGGATGGCAGGACCGTCTCTGAACTTGGGGTGGGCAGGAGTGGGCATTCTCCTGAGTGTCTTCTAAGGCAGGATGAGCCTCAGACACTTGAGGGGAGGTTGGAGGTGGTGGCACGTGGAATGGAGGGCTGAGTGTGGGGCTGGACACAGACGCTCACAGGCTGACTGAGCAGCCTGAGGGCCACCCGAGAGGACACACCGTAGCTCACAGTGGCCGAATCCAGCTACACTCAGAGCGCGGATGTGGACCAAATGTCACCTTGCTGTTTCTTAGGGCAAACGGGACAGGAAGATACAGGGCAAGGGGCTGATTCTGAGTGTCTACAGGGCGATGGATGAATGGATGGAGAAGGCGGGAAAGAGTGTGATAGAGAGTACATACGGTACAGATCGTACTTTCAGGGGGAAGAAAGGCCCCTTTTCCTCTGGGTCCAGGGAGAAATGTGCAGAATCTCTATCACTCACGATTAATGTAAACGTGGCTCCAGTAGGAGCCAACTTTGTGCAGGCCGGGCACTGTACTGGCATCTCACTACAGCCTCCACCCACTCAGTCATTCCGGAACCATGGCCACCAGTTTTCTGAGAGTAGGCTGAGCCGATACAGACCCAGCCGCTGGCTCTGCTCCTGGAGCACACACTACCTGCACTGCCCGGCCCTGGGCGCCCAGGGTGGCCGGATGCCCAGGTCTTGTCAGTGGGACGTGCGGAGGTGCAGCACACGTGCACTCCAGGTGTGACCACCCGCCCCTGCCCCATTTCCCCTCTGCTAACTGCAGTACGATGAAGGAACCTCCATGCTACATGGTGACATCGGAAGGTGCCTGGGTCTCCAACGGTGTGACTCATGGTTGACCTGCTGAGGCACACTGTACTTTGATGTGAGAGAAACAACCAGAAGCCCCAGGAGGTCACAGAGAGTTTCACACGGGAGTTCAGAGGCAGTGGTATTCTGAAGGCTGCTGTGGTCTCGCCTTGTTGCTCCTACCTGGACAGGCGCCCTGTGGGAGGCCTCTCTTCACCGTCCGCAGCTCTTGCCCGTGTTCCAGCAGGTGGACCAGCTCTGGCCTGGGAACCGGATGCCCTGGGGATAGAGAATGAAACCAGACACGGGTGTTTTGAAGAGAAGAAGGGAACCCCTCCAGCATATCTGGGACTTCGTGACAGGATAAGAAGCTGCTCCCAGAGTAAAGAAGAAACCGATGTGTGACCTGGACACCAAGGGGACAAAGCCCACTCTTGGGCTGCAACTGCTGTGGGGAGTGATGCCATCTGTCCACACAACAGCACTGCCCTTGAACTTCAGCAGCCGAAGCCAACATGGTTCAGGTACACACCACTTTCCCACACAGCCAGGGGCCACCGGAAAGGTGAGCCCATCTAATAATTCACCTAAGTCCCTGGTTCTTCCGAACCACCTAGGGAGGCATGATTCCAGTCTCAATCGAAAGAAACCCAATCACTTGGGGTGAGGCTGAGGCATCAGTGTCTGTGCAACCCCCAGTACACCGGGGACCTGGGCTGGATCTGCATTCTAAAGAGAAGGCTGGGAATCCTGTGTGGGAGGAGAGGGCTGGGCAAGGGGCCTGCTGCCTCGGTTCTAGCCAAGGCCTCCAGCATCCCTGTCCGGACATCAGGGGCCAGTCCAGGGAAAGGAACAGAGAGAACCTTCACACCATTCTGTTACATGCCTCCTAGTACATCTTGGCAGAGGCCAAAGGGTTCTGTGAACAAGCCCATTCACACAGGTCTTAGCCACAGTCACTGACATGTGCTGTGTGCCTGGCACCGACCTCAGGGAGGGGGCAGGACAAAAGGTGACGCAGACGTCCCCTGGCTCTGCCAGCTGAGCTCACTCCCACCTCAGGGCCTTTTCTCCTGCTGGTTTCTCCACTAGGAATCCCCCCTCCCCGCACCCCTCCCAGTGAGCTCTGAGCCTCCAACCCACTTCCCTCAGATGCCTTTCTTCAAGTGCCCACGACAGGTTATGGCCTCCGGTTACAAACTCCTAAATCCTCCTCTGTTTTTTCCTTCTACAACTCATCACAATTCATCTGAGAACTGATGTGCCCCTTCCCAGCACCCACAGTGTGCCATCATTACTGATGGTTTCCTGGTACACTGACTCACTTTTTATTGTTCTCAAATGTTTTATTCTAAAAGGAACCCTGGTTTTCTCTAGCAAATGAAAAATGTTAGTTTCATGTCCCACAACAGAAGGTTACCATCAAAAAACAGCAATGAAATCAAAACAGTGCCACTAAGTCCCAGTGAGCTTGTGCAGACCCCCAGAGCTATGAGCTGGAGGCTGCCTGCTCCGTTGAGAAGAGTAACTAACTAGTCATGATTAAGGGTCAAAAAGACTCAGCACCGATGAGACTTTCTCTTGACAACGACCAGCATGTGGGACAGAGAAGGCGAAAGGACCAGCTTTTTCAGGGCGTCCACCCATGACACTCCCAGACACCTAAATCATCTGAGTGGCTGGGTCTCAGGAGACATGATGATCGTGTAGACGCCAGGGGCCTGTCCACCAAGGTTGTGTTGTTTAGAGGACCCCTGGGTGGCACTGACGACAAATGCCATGTGGGAGTCTGCCTGATTTAACCTCTCTTCTGAGAACAGCCCATCTTGCCGGGCCTTGCTAACTGGGGACACTTGACCCAACCGGGTTGGGCCAGTCACCTCCCTTCCTGTGGAATCTGGGATACGGACCTCAGACAGGCCTGAGTGTGCTGGACACTGGGGTGAGGGTGAGGGTCCAGAAGGACACTGTTTCTACCCCAGCGATCCCTGATGCAGACACAGGCTGACCAGGCAGGAAGAGGAGGGATCAGGAAACTGCAGGGACTATCGGGAAGAGAGAAGGTGGCTTCTGTGACCTTCTTGACCAGCCAGAAATCGATGTTGGGGTTCCCCACAGGAATGAGAGGTGAGCACTCACCCAGAGACACCAGGATCCTGCAAGTCTCCAGCATCACCTCCTGGTACAGGGTCCTCTGAGCTGGGCCCAGCAATTCCCACTCCTCCCGGGTGAAGATCACAGACACATCCCTGAAGGTCACTGGTGCCTGGAAAGTCAAACACAGTAGCATCATCATGTGCCTTGGGGGTGTAAGGTGAGATTAGAGTCTGTCACTCAGTCACCAGTGAAGGTACAGAGACCTAGGCCTGGACCACCAAGGCCTCCTGAGGGCTGAGCTCTGCTGGGAGCCAAGAAGGGGAGGAGCAGGCCTTCGGACAGAAGGCAGCTGTGGCTGAGAGAAAGGCCTGCCCGGGGGAGCCCGCTGCCGACGCCATTCCCACGGGGGCTGTGTGGCACACAGTGAGCGTTTTGGTGGAAATGAGCGTGACGATAATTTCAACAGTAGAAACAGTAGTAGCTAAGCCTCTGGAGTCCTCGATGCCCACCTTCCCCAGGCTGAGAAGCTCACGTGCCAAAGTAGAGACCGTCCTAGTCTCTGGAGCCCGCCTCCCAGGATTGAATCAGACTGCTGACTCCGAACATGAGAGGGCACCGCATCACTTCTCTAAGCCTCGATCTCCCATCAGTGCAGTATCGCACCCACCCCACCAAGCAGCTCTGAGAACTAAAGGGGAAGCGTTCGCTCGGCAAACTGGGGGGCCCGCCCGGGTTAGTGTTCAGTGCGTTTTGTGAGTTTTACTAATCTCCCCACGGCCCCTGCGGTAAATGCTCTCATCACCCTCACGTCACAGTCAGCAGCGTGGGGCTCTGGCAACTCTAGAAAGCCCCCCGCAATCTCACTATTAAGGAGCAGAGGTGGGTTTTAAACATCTGACAAACAATGGCAAAGAGCTGGGGCCAGGCCAGGGCCCGGGGTACCTTAGCTAGAACTAAAACAGCCAGGAAAAGACTGTCCTAAGAGGTGACACAGATGCACAGGAAGGCTGCAGAGACCTGGGGACTGGGCCCCAGAGAAAGAGGAGTGCAAGGGCAAAGGCTGCCAAATGGGCAGGAGTTTGGCAAGTTCAAGACCGCCTGGGTGGGTGCCCTGAGCAAGGGAAGAAGAGCAGAGGTGGTCACAAGGCCACGTTCAGGAGAGCCCTGCGGACCACCATAGGCAGTTTGTATTGATTATAAGAGTGATGGGGCCCCTGAGGGGGACCCATTCATTCACTCAACCGTTTGCCCACTACCTTTTACAAGCCCAGGCTGTTCTAGTCTTGGCATAGAGTAGCAACAGGAGCTCACGTCCAGGCCTGGAAACAGGACCTAACGAAGCAGCTAAAGAAGTGACTAAGACAACCTCAGAGGGTCCTAAAAGTACCAAAGAAAAGAAGGTAGAGGACACCGAAGAGATCACAGTCCACCTTAAGTCGAGCAATACGGAAGACCTCTTTCCGGAAGGCGTGCTGGAGTGAGGCTGACATACAGTGAGAGAGGGAGCCCGGGGATGGGAAATTAACCAATGAGACAGGTCCTGACAGTGATGTGGCTCCGATGGGGACACTCAGGGTGTCTACCAGTTACCTGGGGACTCTTGTGCATTTGTGTCCAAAGGAACATCACACTCCTGCACATTAACGTTACTGAACATTTCAATGGGATCCCTTTTCAAACCCAACTGAATGTCCTGAACAGGAAAGCAGCTTCATTGCGTCAGTGGGAAGTCAGTTCCACGCGCTGTAAGCCAAAAGGTACACTTGCCCTTCTGGCCCCCAGCTGCCTGTCACCTTTTCTGACCTTGCACAACTGCAGTTCCAAGACGCTACTCCTACCTCTCCCCTACCAGCCTAGACTGTAGGGGCTGCCGGCGCGGGAGGCATCTCCGAGGAAGCGCGGGTCCACGCTGGACACTGGGTGCATATCACGCACGTGTCCTTTCTATTTCCCTCAGTCTGGATGAAAACCCGTCAGTATCGCTACTATTTCATACCCCAGAAAACAAGCTCAGAGGAATGAGGGAGTTGTTCAAGGTCACAGCCTCTGTTAGGGGCGCAGCCGGACCCACGAGGTCTCCACGGCCCGTGCTCCTCCTGGTGCGCTGCACGATGCACGCGACGTGAGGTCCGGGGAGTCCCTGACGCCGCCTGACACTTCCATTCGGCATCCCACTGGGGGCGGAAACGGGACTGTACCCCAAGTAGCCCCTGGACAGGACCCGGAGCCAAGAGTGACTCAATCCTGGGGACACAACGGCTGAGACAAGGCAAGCAGTCACCGGACCCACCATCCTGAGAGATCGAGGGGCCTGGGGCCCGGTCCACTCACCTGCACCGACGCCATCAGGCTGTGCGGGGGCTCCGGGGCCCCACGGGCTCAGCCAAACGTCCCCCAGATCCCACGAAGGCGCGGCAGCAGCCGTCTAGCCTTCCTAAAGGTGCTCCGATCCCGCGGACCGCCAAGATATTTTCGAACACCCAGCTGGATATATCGGAAGTTCCGCCCCTGCCAAACGGGGGTTGTTACGCCCCTTCCTTTAATAACATTGGCCAGGCGCTCAGCCTTCTGGGTAGTGTAGTTTTTTCCCCCCTGCATCCTACCAAGCTAGGTAGGCTACGCCTCTTCTAGGAGCTAAGCCCCTCTTCTAGGAGCTAAGCCCCCGGAAGCCCGGGGAGGAGAGCTAGTACAGGCTCCAGGGAGGGAGGACCTTGGGGTATTCTCAAAGGGGATGTACCCAGATATCCCGGTTTTAAGTACACATCCTAATAATAGCCCTTCTAGGGGTCCTCTCTCTCTCTCTGGGCTGTCTTCCTGATTGTTTGAGCCCCATCCTTGCGTACCAATCCCACATGGCCCCGTGGTGGCGTGTGATGTCCTTATAAGAGACCCTCAAAAGTCCCCTTGCCCCTTCTTCCAGGTGAGGACACACGGAGGAGACTGTCAGGCTGTCAATGAACCTGGAAGAGATCTCTCACCAGGCACCAAATCGGACAACTTGACCTGGATATTCAACCTCCAGAACTGTGAGAGGTAAATTTGTTACACGTAAGCTACCAGTCTAGTATATTTGCTTATAGCAGCCTGAACGGACTAAGATAGACACAATTCATTTTAAAATCTTAAAACTCATCTTAAGAGCCTCTTACCAAATGCTTTTTTCCTATTATGCCTGTGGTGGCTGTGATTAAAGCCCGTGTGCAAAGCAGACAGCTTTATCCCTGAGATAAACATTTTGTTATTGTTTGAGGATGATGTCAGCGAACCAAATAATTATTCTGAAAATTGCGAACTAGAGTGAAGGTATCCAGTTCTTTCCCCCCTTTCTTCTACAGACTGTGTGTTTGAGGTAACCATATAGAAAGAACATTGTGGAAATTTTTTTTTGTATAGGATTTCTTGCTAATAAATGCAGAAATAGCTATGAAGTAGGATTCAAATGTTTCCACAGCTCATAAAATAATCAACCACCCAGTGACCATCATTGCATGCAGACACAGCAGATAAAAGATGTATGGCAAATCAGTATTGGATAGAAAATACTAATAACATTAGGACCCATGAGAGACACTAAGACATCAGGGTGGACTTACATCATGTAGTCACAATTTCTGGCACCGTGTGGAGTATAGTGGCCAAAGGTTTAACCTAGATTTCAAACTTATTTGGATGGTAAGACTATTCACTAAAATTGGGGATGTTGGAGGAGGCAAGATGGTGAAATTGTTACTCATGGTGAACTCCAGGTGTGTTTGAGACATGGAGGGTTGACATTGGATTGAGGAGACAGGGGAGCATTTGGAATAGGCTCAGGATCTGAGTTTAAGCTGAACACAGACACTGGCTGGCTGAGCAGCCAGATGGGTAACTAGAGGGGAGAGGCCACGACTTGGCAGTGAGGCCAATCCATTCACGTGATGGCTTCAGCTGCCTCTGCAGGCAGATGTAGGACAGACAAAGCCAAATATTATAACAATAGTTTTGGAACACAAAGGTCATGGAGATACAGTGCAAGGGAATGCCTTTGAGAATCTAATGGATGAAGAGGAGGGCGAATAAATGGAGAATGTGGGAAAGGGTAAGATGTGGAATACAGTGAAAATAGTCATTTCAAAGAAGAAATATCCAGCTTTTCCTGAGTCAGGGATACAGTTTACAAGACAATATATGACATCACTATTATTCATTAAGACTGATATTACTACATGGATATGTGGGAACATAAATGGGCACAACCAATTTAGGCAAGTTTGGCAGTTTCTTAAATACGACAACATTTACATCCTTTGAAGTATCTGCACAAGAAAAAACACATTCCTATACCAAATTATATGCCTATGTCCAACTTTGTTTCTTATGAGACTAAACTGGAAACAACCCAACTGCCCATTTTAACAGAAGAATGGATGAACAAATAGTGGCGTTATCTATAAGGAAGAATATTAAATAAAAAGAATGACTATTTACATAAGCAATACTTATGAATCTCAAAATAATTATGCCATGTGAAAGATATCAGAAAAGTAAACACTTTGATTCAATTCATTTAAAATTCTAGATAATGCAAACTAATTATTTGTTAAAGAAAGTAAATCGCCCTGGCTGGTGTGTTGTGGTTCAGTAGGTTGAGTGCTGGCCTGTGAACCAAAACATCACCAGTTCGGTTCCCTGGAAGGGCACGTGCCTGGGCCTGGATTGTGGGCCAGGTCCCCAACTGGGGGTGTGCGAGAGGCAACCGATCCATGTTTCTCTTGCACATGGATGTTTTTCTCCCTCCTTTTCCCCCTTCCTTCCCCTCTCTCTAAAAACAAAGTATAAGTAAAATCTACAAAAAAAGAAAATAGTGAAACACTGGATTCCTGTAGGCCCAGGAAGGACAAGGTGAGGTTATAAAAAGGCACGAGATAAGCCGTAGATATGGCCAATATGATTATGATGGTTTTATAAGCTTATATGTCTGGGAATCTTTAAGTATCTACAGGTTATTGCATGTTAATTATGCTTTAGTAAAGTTTCTTTAAAAAAGTTCAAAATAAAACATCTGGATCTCCCCTTCATTTAAGAAACCAGGTTTAACAACCCAATAGTGATTCTACTCCGTTTCTCCTTAAACTTGGGGAACAGCAGCCCTGAATCAGCGTAGGAAATATTGGTAAGCAATGGATCTTGGACAACAGGAATGCTGGCTGACCACAAAAGCCACAGCCCTGGACAACAAGATGTCCATTCTTTGTCCTTGTTTCCCTGCCTTTACAGAAATGGACTCGAGGTGAACAACGCAGAATGATAATGGGAATTCACAAAACCTTTTCGATTATTTGCTATGACAGGAAACTCAGCTACAGAAGATACACAGCTCTGGAGGGCCCGTGGTTCCTCAGTCCCTGGAAGATTTCCGGATGCACTTTTGGAAAAGGGAAATTCCATCATGTTTGCAGCAGGCTCCTCCACTGCTTTTAAATACGCCCAGGATTTCAGTACCAATAATGGTTGAAATCTGGCTCCCGTGATCTGAGGAGCGACTCCAGTCTACAGAGTTGTGAACATCCGCACACTTGGCTCCTTTGTAGAACCTGGTGAAAAGCTTCCCCTCAACATGCTGAAAAGAATGTCACACCCTCTGGGAACTTGCCAAAGGCACTGGAGTGTGCCAAAACAAGCGACCCCTCCTCAGGGGGATCTATTGTCTCAAAACATGTGGAGGCCACACATTGGGATCACAGAGCACTGTGCTGGTTCCTGGGAGGTCTTGGGCAGCAACGTAAATTAGGCCAAAGCTGCAATGAGAAGCACTTTGTCATTACACTGTCCCTGCTGAGGAACACCAACCAAGTTGAGAGGTCACAAAAACAGCACAGTAAAAATTAAAAAGTAAAAGCCCTGGCTGGCGTAGTTCGCTGGATTGAGTGCCATCTACAAACCCAAAGATTGTCAGTTCAATTCCCAGTCAGGGCACATGCCTGGGTTGTGAAACACGTCCCCTGTTGAGATGACTGGTTGATGTATATCTCTCACATGTTGATGTTTCTCTTCCTTTCTCCCTCCCTTCCCCTCTCTACAAATAAATACATACCATCTTCATAAAAATTAAAAAACAAAAAAATAGCCCTGGGCCAGTGTTGCACAGTTGGTTGTAGCGTCATCCCATGCACCAAAAGGTTGCGGGTTCATCCCCGGTCAGGGCGGGTACAGATGACCAGTCAATGTTTCTCTCTTTATCCCTCCCTTCCTCTCTCTATAAAAGCAACGAAAGAATGTCCTCAGGAGAGGATAAAAAAATTTGAAGAACAAACAAACCGCCACCCCCCACCCCCAAATCTTTCCATTTGCAAAAGAATGGATGGACCTACAGGATAATGTGCTGAGTGAAATAAGTCAGAAAGAAAATTACCAAGTGATTTTCCTTATGTGGAATCTAAAGAAAGGTGTAAACAGACGAAGACAGTCTTCCAGTCAAGATGGTGGCACAGGTAAACATGGCTCACCTCCTTGCACAACCACAGCAAAATTACACCTGAAATACACAACAATGATCACTTAGGAGTCAGAAATTGAGCTGAATGGAAGTCTGACAACTATGGAATTAAAAAAGGCACATCCATCCAGACTGGTGGGAGTGGCGGAGAGGCAGAACAGGCTGGTTCCACATCCACATGTGGTGGGTAAAAATTTGGGAGGGAAATCTCAGGAGTGAGAAATCCCAGCCCCACACCAGGCTTGCCAACCCAGGGTTCCAGTGTCAGGAAGATAAGCCCCCGTAACTGCTGGCTGCAATCTCTAGTGGAGACTGAGTCAGTGGAAGAAACTGCTGGAGCCCCAAGCAGTTCCTCTTAAATAGCCCTGGCTGGTGTAGCTCAGTGGATTGAGCATGGGCCTGTGAACCAAAGGATTGCGGTTCGATTCCCAGTCAGGGCACACGCCTGGGTTGCAGGCCAGTTCTCAGCAAGGGACACTTGAGAGGCAACCATACATTGACATTTCTCTCCCTCTCTCCTTCTCTTCTCTCTAGAGATTAATAAACAAAATCTTAAAAATAAAAAAAAAAGAACCCATAAACAGACTTAATCAGACTCACTCCCTGAGATTTAGCAGCTTGAAAGGCACCAGTAGCATACAGGGAGAAAGTGAAGTGTCTGACATCAAGATGAGAGCTAGGAGACAGCCTTCTCCAAGACTAGAAGGCGGGCCATTGACCCTTTTCTGAACCTTCCCGCCACACAGCCAGCAGGTGGGTGACATATCTGAGACTGCATCAACCTGGCTAATACTATTTGTCCCATCCCTGAGATCACCAGAGACTCCATCCCACCCAACTTTTGGTCCCACTTAAGCTGCTTCTCCCTATGAATGGCCAGTCTTGGCTCATGCTTCACAGCTTCCTAAATACTTTCTAACAAGCAACAGCCAACCTCAGTGAGACCCCAGCCTTCCATACCTCTTGCTAGGGGCCAGGCCCAGCGCCAGCAGCAACCAGCCTAGATTTATAGCTCGGCTTTGTCTGGGAGAGTAAGAAACTGGAAAAAATTTGAAAAAATAATTAAAGAAAACTTCCCTAATTTGATGAAGGAAAGAGACGTGCAAGTCTGGGAAGTACAGAGAGTCCCAACCAAGATGGATGCAAAGAGGCCTATTCCAAGACACATCATAATGAAAATGTCAAAGGTTAAAGATAATCTTAAAAGCAACCAGAGAAAAGCAGGTAGTTACCTACAGGGGAGTTCCAATTAGACTGTCAGCTGATTTCTCAAAAGAAACTTTGCAGGCTAGAAAGGACTGGCAAGAAATATTTAAAATTATGAAAAGCATGGACACACAGCCAAAATTGCTCTATCCAGCAAAGATAACATTTAGAATTGAAGGGCAGATAAAGATCTTCCCAGACAAGAAAAAACTAAAGAAGTTCATCATCACCAAACCATTATTATATGAAATGTTAACAGGAGTTAAGAAAAAGATTGTAACTATGAACAATAAAATGGCAACAAGTACATATCTATCAACAATTGAATCTAAAAAAACAAACTAAGCAAGGACAGGACAGAGAATTGAGGATACAGAGAGCATTTTGATTGTTGCCAGATAAGAGGGGGTTATGGAGAAAGGTTGAAGTGGTCAGGGGATTAAGAAGTACAAATAGGTAGTTACAGAATAGCCATGGGGATGTGAAGTACAGTATGGGGAATGGAGCAGCCAAAGAACCTATGCGTGACCCATGGATGTAAACAACGGTGTGGGGACTGTTTAAGGGAGTGGGGGGAATAACTGGACGGAAAGGGGCAAATGGGGAAAGACTGGGACAACTGTAGTAGCATAATCAAAAAAATATCGTTTAAAAAATGTAAAAGAAAAGACTCAGAGACAAAAGACAGATGGTTGCCAGGGGAAGCGGATGGGGAGGCTAGGTGAAAAAGGTGAAGAGATTGAGAAGTATACACTGGTAGCTAAAAATCAGTCATGGGGATGTGAAATATAGCATAAGGGATATAGACAATATTGTAATATTATGTATGATGCCATGTTGGTGCTGGGAATATCAGAGGCCACACTTTGTAAAGTATATGGTGATGTAACCATTATGCTGTACAACTGAAAAAGTAATACAAAATAATATCGAATGTAAACTGTAGTTGAAAATTTAAAAAAAAAATTTTAAATGCAGTCCATCCCTTCATACAAACCAAGCCCAATTCTGTTTTCTACCTACCCTACATGGTGAAAAGAACCCCCAAAGCTAAAGGTAGGCTCAACAATAAGACCTTTATTATTGCACAAAACAGAGCAACATCCTTATGGGAGGCAGCCAGTTACCAGTTGGTGACTTGGGAGGCTGGAAAGTTCAACGAGTGTCATGAGAGACCAACAATGTCCATGTAGAGAGTAACCTTCCCTTCTAGTCACCAGCAGAACCCACTTGTGGCCCAAAGTGGGTCAGCTTCAGTTCTCGAAGGGAAAAGGGAACTTGATGTAAGGGTAGAGACTACTCAAGATTTCCTCTGTGGATAAGGAGCGAGCAGAGATGTCTTCCTCGCCTTTGGCACATGGCATGGCCGATATAACACTCTGCAAAGCAGTAGAGATCAAACAGCTTCTACCCGAGAAAGTGGCAGCGATGTAACTGGCAAGGGACCGGACAGTTTAGAACATGCTCTACAGGTCCTGTAAGCCTGAGCTGAACTGTATGTAGCCTTTCCAAAATTCCTCAAAGCCATAGCATCCATAACCCAATATCCCATACTGGGTACAGATGCTCTAACACAATGAATAATAAGTTTAAATTAACGTAAATCGTTGAAACAAACTGGTTTAATAAAATGGTACCCCATAGTTCACCCAGTTCAAATAGTTACTATGGCCTAATATAAGTGAAAGCAGGGCCTTCAGGGATTAACACGTTATATAATATCTAATAAATAAAGGGGTTATCCTGAAGGCTTCTCCATCCTACAGCCCAACTATGCCTGTTTTGTTTTGTTTTTTAGATTTTATTTATTTACTTTAGCGAGGGGAAAGGAAGGAGAAAGAGAGGGAGAGAAACATCGATGTGTGGTTGCCTCTTACACACCCCCTACTGGGGACCTGGCCTGCAACTCAGGCATACACCCCAACTGGGAATAGAACCGGCAACTCCTCGATTTGCAGGCTGGCATCCAATTCACTGAGCCACACCAGCCAGGGCTCAACTGTGCCTGTTTTTAAATCTGCAAAAATTAAAGGGTGCCTCTGGTGGACCCTATACACAATATCAATGTTATTAAAATGACAGACTCGCCCTGGCCAGGTGGCTCACTGGATTGGAGCAACATCCTGTAACACCAAAAAGGCCATGGGTTTGATTCCAGATTAGGACACATACCTAGGTTGCGGATTTGATCCCCAGTTGAGTGACTGTTGCCTCCCGTACACTCCCTTCCCATCCCTTCCTCTAAATATATCCTTGGGTGAGGATTAAAAAAATGATTACAGACTCAACTAGAACTTGAAACACAAGGTGCCATGGTTCTGGACACAGTTGTTCTCCTGTGAGAGGGCAAAGTAAGATGCGTTAGGCTGACTAATGACTCCTGAATCCCAGACCCTTCCCTGCAAGCTTGGGGCAAAGGGACTTGGGGCTACTTGGGGACGTGTACACAGCTCGGCACTGGCAGCCGCAGTGCACGTGCCAAGAAAGTGGGAAAGTTAGCAGAGACAACGGTCTGGCTATAGAAAGGGTGGGGCTGCTTCCGGGGGAAGGAGGAAAGATAGGGATCGAGATACTGGGGTGAGGGTGAGGGCCTTACCCAGCGAGGCTTTAAGTGCCAAGTTCTCCAACATCACACTGAAGCACAGGCGCCTCTGAGCCTCATCAAGGAGCCCCCACTCCTCTTGTGAGAAGAGAATGTCCACGTCTCCAAAGGTTACACAGCCCTGCCATCACAGGGACAGATCATTCCATGATCAATTTCTCTCCTAGGACTCCAAGTTCATCCACTCAGACATCCATCCCCGCTCACCCTCCTACCAATGTCCCCACCTTAGAGCAGACACCATGCCCTGGTGTCATAGATACCTACTGTCTTCTCACAATATCCCGGATCACTGTGTCTTCCCACAGCAACTACAGGCACAAGGGCAGGGAGAAGCCATTAAAACTCAGCCTGGCGTTAGGACATATGCCCTAAATGTCATGGCCTGACATCCTGTAGTCCACACTCTCTCTCCGTATCACTCTTTCTCCCACACTTCTCTGTCTTGCTCCAGCAACCACTTATACCCTCCTGCCCACACCGCAGGCATCTCCCTGGCCTCCCTATACGCTCCTCAGCACATGGAACCCAGACTTCCAATGGTCCTCACTGCCAGGGGGGATGAAACCTGCTCTGAAGGCCTCCCTGCCTAAGCCACTGAGAACCACATCAGATCTCAGGAACCCACACCCTTCCTCCACTGGTGCTGCACCTGATGTCCCCTCTCTTGTCACAGACTTCCTCTCTCCACCTCATCATCATTCAAAGCCCAGCCCCAGAGGTCCTCCAATCCAGGCCCAGTGACTGTCCCAAACGGTGACTAGTGTCCCTGTGCTAATCTGCCAGTGTGACTGAAACACCCAAGATACACCAAGGGTCACAACAGAAATCCTGGTGTGTGCAAAGCGTAAATAAATAATAATTGGGGCTTCATGGTTGTCTGTCTCAATTATTCCTCTGCTTTCGTATTCCTCTTGTCTACGCTTCTCATGGAAGCCCCGGCCACCTGACAGACCATCCACTCTCCCAGCCACCTTATGCCCTGGCCAGGGATCAAACCTGCAACCCTGGTAATATGTACCCTGACCTGAAATCAAATCTACAATCTTATGATGCACCAGATGACACTCCAACCTCTGAACAAGCCAGCCAGGGCACACCTCAGATTCTTCTGATAGCCAAAAACATTTGATATCTCAACAAAAATTAATCTTACTATTCTGGTTACTGGAGTTTCTATCTTTCCAGTTGGTGACCCCCAAAACTCTGGAATCACCCCTGACTCCTACTTTCTCTCTCTCTTCCTCAAAATCTGAAGTTCCAGGTGGCCCGAATTAAAACACTGATCTAGAATCCAACCAGTTCTGTCACCTCTATGGCTACCACACTGGTACTGTCACCACCACTCACCTGAAGGATTGCAGTCACCTCTTCCCTGTTGCTCCTGTCGCTTCCCCACACTCACGGTCTGTGCTCCAGGCTGGAGCCACAGGGAGCCTGAACTCCAGTCAGGTCAGCCCCTCCTCTCCCCTACTCCAAACCTCCAATTTCTCCCATTACCTCCAGAACAGACAGCCAATTTCTCAAGGAGCCAATCCAGGCTTGACACCATCCCACCCTCTCTCCGTTCTCCTTTCAGACTCACAAGAAAGGAGAAAGGATCCTGCAGGTGCCTGAACAAGTTTAGCCTCACCTCCCAGCACTACCACAACCTGGGACCTGTGTCCGCAACAATCATTTACGCCTCATCATATTGGTTACTAGGAATAGGAACCACTCCATGCAACCTGGGTTTATAACCCTGAGTTTCTTCAGGGGCCCCGAGCTCCCAGGACTCAATCATAGAGCCAATGAGAGGGAGCCGGATCACTGAGGGCCTGGAATAGCCCTCCACTCACCTGTGTACAGTCCATCAGCACGTCTGTAGTCATGGGAATCTGGAGGAAGAAGGAACTCATTAAAGGGACGTAACCATAGCCGAGCTCCATAGTCCTCAGTGCTGACTCTACAGCTGTGTGACTTTGAACAAGAACTCAACCTCGTCCTACCAGAGTGGCTCGGATGGTTGGAGCATCGTCCCATACACCAAAAGGCTGCAGGTTTGATCCCCCGTCGGAGCGTGTAAGGAAGGCAATGGATCGGTGTTTCTCTCCCACATCGATGTCTCTCTCTCCCTTCTTCTCTCTAAAATCAACGAACATTTCCTTGGATGAGGATTTTTAAAATACGTATGGACCATCCCATTAAAAACAAAAAACCTCAACCTCCCTATGTCTCAGTGCCATCATCCCCTTTCCAGTCTAACCCTGGGCAAACTTGAAAAACAAAAACAAAAACGTGTAACTCGGATCATGCTCCTCTTCTACTCACAACCTTCCAGGGTCACCTTGAGATTAAAGGTAAAGCTCCTTATCCTGACATTCCAGGCGCGAAAGCTTCCGCCTCAGTTGCCCCTGCTCGTCTTTACAAGGCGGCCCCTCAACCCGTCACCCTCCCCCACCCGCGTCACACCGTGTCACCCCCGAGCACGTACGACCCTAGGCAGCAGAACGTGACGGGCGCCCCGCACCCAAGCTGCAGAGTTCGGTGAGCTGAAAGGGAAAGGCCCAGCGGCCGAGCACTCACCTCAGCCGGACCCCTCAAGGTGGCCTCCCCCGTCGTATTCTGAGGGAGCCCTTCCAGAGACACCAGATAGTGCTCGTGGTCACCTTCAGTGCAAATGCGGAGTCGCCCGGCTTCTGGGCCTCCATTGGCTGCAAGGCAACGGCGCGCGGCACGGGGCATTGTGGGTGATGTAGTTCCCGCAGCGCCGTTAACGCCCTGTTTCTGGGTGTTCATTGGCTGGACGTGAGCCTCTTCTGTTCTACTCTTGAGATTTCCAAATCTCGGAAAATTAGCAAATTTGTATGACACTCATGTATGACATAACTCGACCAGAGTTCATGTGACTAATGTGAACCTTTGCATTCCCACTTAGTGTGAATGTTGTTAGATTTCACTGCGGAAATGTGAGTGTGGTTGAGGACGGCTTCTTGCCCCGGCCCAGGGGACTATGCTCTTTTGTAGTAGGTATTAGAGAGCTGGAGGATGAAGATGTCGTCAGAGATCCATCAACGGGCACATTTTATCCAATCACATGTTTAATTCCAACACTGACCCCAGTCCCTTTATAATAGGGAGGAGCCTTGGGAAAGGACAACAGATGAATGTGTTCAGCCAACCAGTCAGAAGCTGTTTTTGATCCAGGATTACCCAGTAGGCAGTTCGGTCTTCTTGAGGAGGTGAGTTTCCAGAAAGAAATAATAATTTCTAGTTTTGTTCTTGCGTTTTGTGCATGTGCATGTGGGCGTAATTTGGGGGTGAAGATTCCTAGGTACAAAGATATGCGGCCTTTTTGGGAAAGGAGTATCGTCTACCTGAATTACTGCTCTGGCCTACAAGGGCTTGATGTTGTGGATTCTGTGTAAAGGCCTGGCCTGATAGTTTTCCTGAAAAAGTCTGTTCGTATGGCCATGTGGGCTTGCTAATTGTACGTTTCTAGTAATTCATTTTTATGGCTTCTTGGGAAAGTGTTGGTCTATGGCCTATTGGAGTGGGGGTGGGGGCGGGGGAGAAAGTGTTGGTCTATGGCTATTGGAGTGGGGGTCGGGGCTAAAATTCAAAGCTACTAGCTGAGCCTTATCCATACAGTAACTCACTGAGCTCTACCGACAACTCTGGGAGCTGGGTGTGTCCAGAACCCTGTGACATTGGTGCGCACGGTCAAACGGCTGGTTCCACATTGGAAACCTGGCAGTCTGGTTTTTAATGCCAAGGTTTTTTCCACAATGTTTCACAGCTGTGTCCCTGTGGGATGTCTGAAAATGTGACCAAGTGGTGGTCTGTGTACACCTGGAGTAGTCCTGAAAAGAATTTGTGGGGAGGACCAGAGAAAGGGTAGGGTACAGAAAAATAAAAAAGGCTAGTATACCTGGAAATAGAGAACTGGGCACAACACCTAAGATGGAGGGTGGAGAGGTGAGAACAGGCCTAGACAAGGCCCAGAGTACTTGGAAGAACTTAGTACTTTTCCCTCAAGGTGAAGGAGAGTGAAACGCGCAGGATTTAAGAAGATTAGCATTAATTAGATTAAGGTCACCTGGAAGTTTAAACGGGACGACCGTTGCATTTTCTCTGGGGCCTTTTGGATTCATCTTTGCCCGTTATTGATGGGATAAAGGTGCTTAATTGATCAGACAACCAGCTGAGATTAATTAACAATAAATATTAAACAACTAATCAGTTCCTTTTCTGGGCCCATGTAAGACTCCAACCGTTCCCTCATTCTTTCTGTTTTTATGTTATGAAACTAAAAAAGCCCTGGCGGGGTGGTTCAGTTGGTTGGAGCATTGTCCCAATATGCCAACGTTGTGGGTTTGATCCCCGGTCCGGGCACATATGATAGTCAGTCAATGAATGCATAAGTGGAACAACAGAAATTGATCCTTTTCTCTATCTCTCTCTTTCTTTAAAATCAATAGTAAATTTTTTAAAAAATCCACCATGGCCCGGTAGCTCAGTTGGTTAGAGAGTCATCCTGATACCCCAAGGTTGCAGGTTCAATATCCGTTCAGGGCACGTACAAGAATCAACCAGTGGATCCATAAATAAGTAGAACAACAAACCGATGTTTTGCTCCCTTCCTTTTTCTCCCTAAAATAAATTTTTATAAAATAAAATTAAAAAAAAACAGGTAAATGTAAAGGTTTAACTTTGACAAAAGTAGTGAAGCAGAAAGAAATGTTCTCAAGGAATAGTAACTTCAAGGAGGAAAAAGACAAAAAAATGGTGAAGGAAAGTTTCCTAAGAGATCATAGGACTAACAGAGGCGTAGCTGCAGTGGAGAGACACACGTCTGTGCCCGAATTAGATTTTTTCAGCACAACTCATTTGCGTGGTTTCCAGCCCATCTCTTCTTACTCATTTTTCTCTACTTCTTCTAATACTAGGTTTTCTTACAATAATTAAAGGAATATACTGTAGACCATTCATTGCTTTCATTTAATGGCATCAAGTCAGTGTTATATTTTAAAAAAATCAAATAACCGTATCTCTTCATCTCTATTGGGACACTATTCTGTTGCTGTATTTGTCAATCTTATGTGCCATTAGGACATTATCTTCAGTAATAGCAGTAGTCACAAAATGAGACTTTATTATCTGGTTGCGTAAACCCTCTAAATTTTTTCTTCAGCAATACCTTGTTTAGCCCTGGCTGGTGTGGCTCACTGGATTGAGTGCCGGCCTGTGAAACAAAAGGTTGCTGCTTCAATTTCCAGTCAGAGCACATGACCGGGTTGCCAAACAGGTCCCTGGTGCGGGGTATGCAAGAGGCAACCACACATTGCTGTCTCTCTCCCTCTGCCTCCCTTTCCATCTGTGTAAAAATAAATAAGTACATAAAATTTAAAAGTGTTTTTTTTTTGTTTTTAGAGAGAGGGGAAGGGAGGGAGAAAGAGTGGGAGAGAAACATCAGTGTGTGTTTGCCTCTCACGTGTCCCCACTGGAGACCTGGCCCGCAACCCAGGCATGTACCCCGACTGGGAATCAAACCGGCGACCCTTTGCTTCACAGGTCCGTGCTCAATCCACTGAGCTACACCAGCCAGGGCTAAAAGTGTTTTTAAAAAGAAATATTTTGTTTATTTTTTGGCCTTTTGATACCCATGTCATTTTAGAATCACTTTGTCAATTTTCACACATAAATTCACACAAATTTTCTGGATTTTCCATGGAATTGCCTTGAATATATAAATCAATTTGGAAAAATAAGATATTTTCTATAACATCGAGCCTTTCAATCAATCCACATATATGGCTTTTCTTTCCATATATTAATTTTTTAAAGATTATATTTATTTTTAGATTGAGGGGAAGGAAGAGAGAGAGGGAAACATCGATGTACCAGAGAAACATTGATTGGTTGCCTCTTGCATGCCCCCAACCAGGGACCTGGCCCACAACCCAGGGATGTGCTCTGATAGGGAATTGAACTGGTAACCTTTTGGTTTCTAGGCCAACACCCAGCCCACTGAGCCACACCAGTTAGGACATATGTTAATATTTTGTATTATCAGTATAGACGCCTGCATATCTTTGTTTTTAATTTTTTTTTAATTTATTGCCCTGGCTGGTGTGTCTCAGATGGAGTGTTGTACCATAGACCAAAAGGTTGTGTGCTTGATTCCCAGTCAGGCACATACTCACGTTGTGGGTTCGATCCCTGGTTGGGGCACGAATGAGAAGGCAACCAATCAATGTTTCTCTCTCTCTCTCCCTCTCTCCCTCCCCACCACTAAAAGCAATGAGAAAATGTCCTTGGGTGAGGATAAAATAAATGAACAAAATGTAAAAAAAAAAATTTTTTAAAGGAAGCAGAGGGAAAGAGAAACATCGATTTGTTGTTCTATACATTTATGCATTCCTTGGATGCTTCTTGCATGTGCCCTGACTCGGGATCAAACTTTCAACCTTGCTATATTAGGACGACACTCTAACCAACCGAGCTCGGCCAGAGCTTGCATGTCTTTTGTTAAATTTGTTTGTAGATACATGGTGTTGGTAAAGGAAGTGGTACAATTTTTGCTTTAACTTTATCTCCTTGTCTTATTACAGAAATTGATTTTGGCATCTTGAACTGTATCAGGCGCCTTGCTATATTCACCTAGTCTAATATTTGTAAAATATTTTGGGTTTTTCCTTCAGACAAAATTAGGCCATCTGTCAATAATAGTTGACATGTTTTCTGATGTTATTATACTGGTTTAGGTGCCAGACAAATGTTGTATAGATTGATAAGGGGCTTCCATCTTTGAGTCTTAAGGACAAAATGTATAAGAATAATTTTTTCTGGGGGAGGAAAAAAAGAATCATTCTTTCTGTACTTACTCTGTTTCTAGTATACTAAATGTCTTTCTGAGCATTGCATAGTGACTTTCTTGCGCATATTTAATATATCTACTAAGATACATTATGTTCATTCCATTCTGTTACAAGGGTAAATCATACTGCTTTTCGAAATTTAACCCAACTTGCATGTAGAAGATAAAACCTGTCTATTCATGAGGCCTTTTCCTTATGTATGACTGGGTCTGATTTTCAGATATTTAGTTTAGGATTTTTGTGTCTGTGCTGGTGAGGATTATTGGCCACTATTGTTCCTTTCCATAATGTACTTGTAAGGTTTTGTTATCAGGAAGGCTGATTAATTAACTCCACTAATTAAGAGGATTATCTCTGCCCTTAGAGAATTCAGGTAAGAATTAACGTTATTTCTTTCTTAGATATCTTATAAAATTCACAAATGATATACTGTATTTTGGCTTGATAATGTACACCCACGTTTTTGTGTGCATTATACATCAGATTATGATTCCTATGGTATGTAATCATGATACCTATGTATAATGAGCATCCTTATTTTTCCCTAAAAATTTTGACAAAACGTGTGCATTATACACAGCAAAATATGGTGATCTGAGCCTGAAATTTGTCTTTTTTTTTAAGTATGCCAGTGACATAATTAAATACACGTCTCTCATCTCTCTTCTATTTCTAGCCCACAGTCGTTTAAGCATCCAGCACTATCACCACAGGTGTTCAAGAACAGAAGCCTGAAAGTTGAGTCTCTGAGAAATATTGCAATAATGGATGTAGACCTCAGCACTTCATTTCCCTGTGAACCATGCAGGGATGACCGTAGGTCGGAAAATGTGGACTTTACATCCAGTCAAAGACCTGCTCTCCAAAAGGCAGACAGGGACCCTGGGTTCCAGAACACTCGGCTCAGCTTATTTCAGCACAGCAATAACTCGTATGCAAGGCAGGAACTGCACAGAATTTATAAGTCATTTCACTCATGGCTGCAGCCAGAAAAACACAGCAAGGATGAAATTATTTTTCAAGTGGTCCTGGAACAGTTTATGGTCAATAGGCGCTGCAGCGACAGGTCCATGTTGAAGGAGAAGTGGGAAGCAAGTGGCAGAAACCTGGAGACGTTCATGGAAGGCCTGAGTGATGACTGCATGAAGCCCCCTGGCTTGGTGAGTGGAGGGCTCTGAGCCCTGGGGTGAGGGGCAGAAGGGACACAGAATACTTACAATCTGTTGGGGGTGCCCAAAGCAAAGAAAGAGTTACTGCAGACCCAGTCATTAGTCCTCACTAGGGAAATCTACCATCCTAAGTAAGCAAGAAGAAAGAAATTTTTCTAGGCGTTGCTTCAGTGGGACATAGAAAAGCCAATATTAATTTATTCTGGTTTTCATTGGTGAGGTGGTAGGAGGACTTGCTGAGAGACTGTCAGTTAAGCAGAAACTCAAGGGTAGGGGACAAATGCCTGGACATGAGCTGGTTTTTCCCTCAGAAAGCCTTGGTCTTTTTTCATTAGGAATGAAGCAATTACAATGAACTATAATGCAAGTAGAGCTATGGGCAGAACAAAGAGGAGTAGGAGCCCGCAGTATAGAGATTTGGGAAGACTGACTAGGTAGGATTCCCACACAGTAGCTTTTTTTTTTTTTTTTAAACAGGTCCACGTTCACATGCAGGGACAGGAAGCCCTCTTTTCTGAGAATATGCCCTTAAGAGAAGTCATTGTTCATTTAACAAAACAGTCAGCAGCAGAAACCCCAACAGTGGCAAACATGGGGACACCCTTCTGGACTATCCACAGTGCTTCTCTGCAAACAGGACAAGGTGAGTGAGGGGGGCCCCGGGACCAGAGGGTTGTACCATGTAAACTCTTTTCTTGGATACAGGTTTGCTCAGTCATTTATTTATACTCACAGGAGATGAGGATAAAGAAAATGGCGGCAACATTTTGAAAACTACTGAAGTAAATGACAATATTACTGGTCAAGGCCATCAAACACCTTCCCTGCTCATTATCCAGGGAGAGAACTATCCTGGGCCTGGAGGGGGAGACCTTTCTTTGGAGAATCCACACAGCTCCAGAAGAGTGAGTGTAAGTCCCTCTAGGTCCCGGGAAGGGTCCCCAGAAGGACCCTGTAATCAAGGTGTCCTCATGGAGGTGAGACCAGCATTTCTCTCCAGGCTGCACCAGGTCACCCCTGAGCCCCTTCCTACCCATCAGAACAATGCCGGAAGCTCCACATGCAGAGCCCAAAGACAACACCAATGCGACAAGTGTCCCAAGATGTTTAGGTATTTCTCTCGGTTAAAAGTCCATCAGAGGAGACACAATAATGAGAGGACATTTATCTGTGCCGTGTGTGACAAGGGCTTTGTCCAGGCCTCAGACCTACACGTGCATCAGAAGATTCATGCGGAAGAGAAGGCTTTCAGGTGCAGCACCTGCGACAGGTCCTTCAGCCACAGAACCAACCTTGTGGCTCATGAGAGAATCCACACAGGAGAGAAGCCCTACGTGTGTTCTGTGTGCCAGAGATGCTTCCGCCAGTCATCCACCTACCACCGCCACCTGAGGATGCACCAGAGAACGGCCTTCAGATGTGTCTCCTCCACGTTCAAAGCTTCCTCTGGGTAATACGTATGAATATGCCTGCGAGTACGTATATGTCCATAGTACTTCTCTGTTTAGAACATACGTTGTAACTTCTTGATCACATATTCCATTCATTTTCTCCTCCTCTAAAATGTAAGTTTAAGGAGGGCGGAGAATTTCTGTTTTCTTCAGCGAAAAGGTCTCGGGTGCCTACAGAGGGGCTGACACGTTTTAAATGACCAATAAATACCTGTTGAGTGAATCAAAGTATAATGTTTGTGTTGTTTACTTTTTAAAATTCAGGAAGGTGTCCCATGTGAAAAGACAGTGAGCTCCAATGCCAGGACACAAACTCTACCTGCTACCCAGTCCTCTGTCCACACACTTTATTTTCATGGATCCACAGGCAGCTACAACCATGGGGAGGGAAGGTGGGAACTTGAGGGTAGGCCTTGGCCCATGAAAAGTCATCGATACATTCAAATAATATAATAATTTCTTTAACCCACGGGAAATATCAATAGCTAAATGTGATGTGAATATGACTGGTGACTGAAAGTTGCAGAATGCTATTTTATGGACAGACACCATAAAAGTCCAATGTTTTCCATCCATATGTTCCAAAGATGACGGTGTGGTGGGGGACGGTGAAGGAGCTTATTTGCCCAACGAGTTTGAAGAGGCAGTTTAGAGGAAAAAAAAGGATTCTGTGCAGCACGGAGGCAAAAGCACATGTGCTGGTTATTCGGAATCCATTTGTGAGCTGGTGTCCACAAGGAAGTGGGGCTCCGTCCCACTGAGACACTGAAAGGCGCCATGAAGAAATGGCTTGAATCATGGAAGAGGGCAATGTGCCAGGTAAATTGTGACATTTCCCTGTTTTCCTCTCTGCATTCATACAAGGGAGGACTGTCAGGTTGCAGATAAGGCTCCACTGTGTGGAGAAGCTGCCTGCCTTCGGAGGCTGCATCCAAGAGTTCTATTCTATTTTTTTACATTTTTATGAAGTTTATTGGGATTGCGTTGGTTAATAAAATTATACAGGTTTCAGGTGTACAATTATACATATAATACATCACCTATTTATTGTATTTTCTGTGCAAAACCCAAAGTAAGTCTTTTTCCATAACCATTTATCCCCCCTTTACCCTCTACTACCTCCCACAACCCCCTTTACTGCTGGGAATTATACTGTTTTCTGCGTTCGTGAGACTTTTTTTGTTGCTTAATCCCTTCACCCTTTTTGCCCAGCCATCCCAACCCCCTGCCCTTTGACAGTTCTCAATCTGTTCTCTGTATCTATGATTTTGTTTCTATCTTGTTTCTTTTCTTCAATAGAGTCCATATATGAGTGAAATCATATACTTTTCTTACTCTGACTGGGTTTCATTTAGAATAAAACTCTCCAGATCCATCCATGCTGTCTCAAAATATAACATTTCCTTATTTTTATGGCATAGTAGTATTCCACTATAAAAACGTACCACTGCTTTTTTATGTGTATTGATTTTAGAGGAAGAGGAAGGGAGAGGAAGAGGAAGGGAGAAGCATCGATCAGTTGCTTCCCATACAAGGACTGAACATATAACCTAGGTGTGTGCCCCGACTGGGAACCAAACTGCTGACCTTTCAATGTAGGTAACTTCTCCCCAGCCAACTGAGCCACGTTGGCCAGGATGTCCACTGCTTTTTGATCCACTCATCTACTGATGGGCCTTTGGTCTACTTCTAAATCATGGCTATTGTAAATAATACTGCAATGAACAGACTTAAGGCCAAGATGGAGGTGTAGGTGGAAACACCGTACCTCCTCTCACAACCAAGATTAAGGACAACAAATATTTATAAACAATAACACAACCAGAACACAGAAAATTGAACTACGGAAGTCGACAACCATTCAACCCGACCGGTAAGAGGGGCAGAGTCGGCAGCCAGCAGAGAGGGAAAGCAGCAGGAAAACGTGGTGGCTGCCAGGCTTGGGAGCACCAGGCGGCGTAGGTGGCATGGAGCTTGCTCGCAGACCCCAGATGCGGGGAGGAGACGAGCACGCAGGGCACACAGGGCAGTTGGCCAACTGTGGACACACATTCGCCTGTACATAAACTAGGCAAGAGTGGGCAGTGAGATGGACCCCACAGCCCAGGGCCCCAGCCTTCTCCAATTCCTCCTAGGTGACCAGGCTTTTTGCAGTAGAAACAGACTTCTCCACAAGAGCTTCCCAGCAAACTCAATTTAGTAATTCTGTTGAATTAGACATTAAGCTCAACAAACTTGGAAGTTGAACCAGACACCAAGCTCGCTTCATCACAAAGCCACAGCGCCTCATCAAGCCTGATTTACTTGGAAACTGTAGCATTTATAGGATTATTCACACACTCCAGGAAGCTGCCGGGTCCTCACTCTTGGGATTTAACCCTCCAGGTGGGCAGGAAGCATTTCCCTTGGGCTCAACCAAAGCCAAGAACCAGGACCACCAGAAAAGGAGGAGCAGGAAAAAAAACCTCCTCTGAGTACAGGTAGAGCAGAAACCAGACGAGGCAGCACAACACGGGAAGTTCCCACAGCAGAAGCCAAAACAGCGACACAAAGGGTCACAGCCCAGCTTCTCCAATCATGGAAAAGGAGCTGACCAGACAAAGAGCACAAATCCCCAGCAGGTCCAGGAAGGGCCTGACCCTGGTCTGGCAAGAATCAGGAAGTGGGCGGAACGCCGGAACCATGACTTCAACAGCTTGCCATCTAGTCAAGAAAACACATCCTGGGGGCAGCCACTGCCAGAGCCAGCCCTGAAAAGTGGCCTTCCACGGTTTCTATTCTAGTGCTAATGGACATGTCCTCCTCCCAGGGGTTTCTAATTTGCAATTAAGATAAGCTTCCCATTCATTCAGTTTAATTTAGAGTCCACTTTTCTAATTTTTCATGCAAAAATTATTTCAGGCATTAAAAGAGATACATTTTAGCCATTTTAAATTGGTCACTTCTGGTTAAATCTTCCCATTTCTGTTAAGTACTTGCAAGTAAGTGAAGTCTTTCCAGTAAGGGTATGTCCCTGTGTATGCATCCCAAACCTCCCAGGAGTCTCTGCCTCCCTTTCCCCCTCCACAAAGATTCCTAGTCACCTAAGAAGGTCTGAGATGAGCCAGAGGGAGTAAGCGCCTCTCACCCTCTGAGCTGAAATAATTTAAACTTTTATTTATCCAGCAAAAGGTTTTGTTAAGACCCCCAATTAGCAACCTCAACTAAAAGCCAAAGTTAAAAGTCAGCTATCCGTGTTTCTCCTCCTGTCCTGCCTTAGCCTGGCTTCTTAAACCTTAACCTCTAGCTTTACCTCAAGGATTTCACACACACACACACACACACACGCGCGCGCGCGCGAAATTCAGCCTCTTACAAGACCATGAGGTCCGGAATTCCAAGGGAACTCACTCAAGCTCATCCAGTACAAATCCAGAAAAAACTGAGGCAAAAAGAGCCTCTGCTGGTACCTACCACGGTTCTAATATGTAAGGTGATCTTGGGTGGGCTCCTTTTTGGAATTCTGCCATTCTACTCACGATGACACAGGCCAAATCACTGCAAGTGAACCAGTAACAAAACCCACTAAGGATTCTGACTCCATGCATTCGTATAGGAAGAAGATAGCTAACACATTCCAGGTAAGAGAGGATGCATTTTGTGTTTCAGTGCGAATACAGTCAAACTAGATTTGAAATAATACTTCCTGTCTCCTGTAGCATTCTGAGTTTCCGAGAACCTGAAATAATATCTCTAAACAAAGTGATCAGCTGCAGGCAACACTCCCCAGAAACTTGCAAACCGGGCGGTGAAACTAAAGTTGACATGCCCAGCGCCACTCCTGGTGTCACAACACCTTTCTATAAACCTTAAGGTCAGTGATGGACAGCTAACGTCTCCTACCCAGTTTAAACAAAAACAAAAACAGGACTCAGAGGCCAATTGGCACGGGGATAGCGAGGTTCAACCAATGAAAAAGCTCAGAAGAGAACACGTTAGTACGTGCGTACGCAACACCTTAGGGCAGAACTTCCGGCTTCCTCTGGCGGACGTTTTGACCTCTCCCGTCTCGTCCTGGAGTCGGAGCTTCCGTAGAGCTGCGTCCGGACGGGAGCCGCGGAACGGGAGTGGCCCCTGCCGTGCAGAGGTGGCGCTGAGGCCCTGCGCGTTCCTCGTGGCCAGGAACAGGTCTCATCATCTCGCAGGCTCCGTTCCATCCAAAAAACCGCTGGCGCGGCCGGACGGAGGCGCTGGTCTGCGGGGTGTGCGCGCGGCCCTCCCCGCTCAGCCCACCGAGTCCTCCAGCCCCGCTGCGGGGGGGGGGGGGGGGGGCTACGTCCTGCTTTCGGGACTGGGGGGCGCTCGTGGGTGACCAAGGGTACCACGGGGTGGAAGAGGTTGATGGTCGGAGGGGCGCTTGAAGCAGGAGAAGTCTGGAAAACGGGGCCCTGTTTCTAAAGACTCCGGAGAAGCTCGGGCGAAGTTGTACGTGGGGAGCACACGTGGGTGGCCATGGAAGGTTGTGAGGAAAAAAGGTATCTTGATTGATTGGCTTGTAACATTTTGCAAACATTGTTCCCAGTGCAACTGGAGAAGCAGGCGTTGGTGCTGCCAGTCACCACCAGGCCCATTAAGCAGACAAAAAGATTGAATGTTTATGTCCGCTTTTTTCCAGGTGGCTGGCGATCTAAGAAGACTGCAGGTCATGCACCCTGAAAGACCGTGTTGCATTCCATTTGGAACCTACCCGTTTAATAAGGAAAGAAAAAGGGTAGGTAAGGGGTTTGGGAGTCAGGCAAAAAAATTAATAAAAGCTGTTGGGTGTTGCATCCACCAACCGCGAGAACAAATGTCGGAGACTTTCAGGGTTTCAAAGATGTTACTTTATTGGCCAAAGTTTTACCTGCGCAGGGGCGAACTCTCCGAACGTGTCCGGAGACACAGTGCTCCTTAGAGCTGCAAATGAGAGTCGCGCCCCCACCGCTCACAGCTAGGGTTATTATGAAAAAGCAAGCAAGCTC
>PVKM010010422.1:0-34956 GCA_004027735.1 Carollia perspicillata
AAGACATTGAAATAGAAAACAGGATGACAGTAACCAGAGGGGAGAGGGGAGGGAATTTCAGGGGAAAAAGGGCAGGGAATATAGGAACAAGTATAAAGGACACATGGACAAAAACTAAGGGGGGCGGAAATGGGAGGGAGGAGGGGAGCACTGGGGTGGGGGTGGACTGGGACGAGAGTAAAAGACAGAAAACTGTACTTGAATAACAAAATAAAATAAAAAATAAAAGCTAAAAACAAATGTTAGGGCTTACATGTAACCTTGAACAGGTCACTTGATAGCTCTGTGTCCTGGTTTTCTTGCCTGTTAAAGGGGATTGACAGACCCTCCCCACCCACACTGCAGTTGGAGGACTGTTAGACTAAGTTAAATTGGAGACTGAAGACAGACGGCGGGTGACGGCGGGTGATGGCGGGTGACTCCTCACCAGCCTCCCCTAGGTTACGGCTTCCCTGCCAGCAGCTAACACTAGCAGCAATAGATGGTTTAAACCAGTCTGCTTGCTTTTAATGCCTATAAGTGGCCCCACTATCTCTGCAGATGGTCCCTGAGGGCACAGCTCCTGCTTGGCAAGAAAGGAGCTGGTGGTTTCCAGTCAGGGCCCAGAAGTTCAGGTTTAATTTCTGAAGCTGGTAGTAAGACGGGAGCCATCTCACCCTGTTATTAGCCTGGTGGAGCCAGCAGTCAAACTAAGCTCTGCCCACCCTGGGGCCCTGCCTGGGCATGTGCTGCAAGCCACTTTGAACAGCTTCAAATAACATTTTATGCCTCAGAATACCACCGGCAAATGAGGGCAGTTGGGATTTAGCAAGCTGCACATTTCTTCAAACAAATAGCTCATCACTGATTCTTTTAGCAAAACAAAACAAAAACAAGGTAGGGGAGAGGAGAAGTTCACCAACAGAAATAACAGATTGTTACAAATGTTCCAAACATACCCTTTTCTGCTGAAGTTAATTCCCCAATAAAACATGCACACAACTCAAGAACAAGCACAGCACACAGGGCTGATCTCTGGAAACTAGGAATAAGGTTGGATTTATGTCCCACAGACTAGAAGCTGGCAGGTTTCACACAAGAGCAGGATAATAAGCAGAGAGACAACCCTTTTCTTTCTCTTAAATGGTAGGGGCCCAAAGAAGATATTCTTACTACCAGGGGAGAGAGATGGGGTTTGGAGTCTGCAATCAGCTACTTGCAGACCTGGATGAGTTAGTCAACCATTCGGAGACCCGGCTCACTTTCTACTTCCATAAAGCTCGGGCTAATCATTTCCACTCCTGGGGTGGCTGTGAGGATGAAATGCTGTAAGCACAGCTGGCTTTTTTGACTAACATTTACTGTGTGCCTACATGACGTCAGCAGAGCCACTGACCATGTGCTGTCCAAGAGCCTACATTAGCTCTCACAGCATTTAACAATAAATATCAGTGCCCACCCCCACCCCGCCCACTTTGAGCAGCTCACAGCCTCCAACTTCAATTTTTTATCTTCAATTCCATACAAGTACTGACAATTTTCTGCTGCTTCCCTCGTAACATCTTTCCTCATTAATCCTGTTCCTCCTCTCTGTCAACTCTTGCCATCATTCCCCTATCTAATGGCACTTTCCCAGCACTTGGGAATTCTGAATCATTCTACAATTCCTCTTCCTGGAATCCTTCCCCAAGAGTTCTGATCACATGTGAAACAAGTTTAGCCATTGTGCAAATTGGTTCTGTGGCCAATTCCTAATGCAGTCTAACAGGAGCCAAGGGTGGGACTGGGAAAATGAAGTCACACTGACAGCCCCATGGTGAGTAGGCGGATAGGAAGGCAAAAAACACTAGATCCTGGGTCAGAGGCCTCAGCTCCAGTCCTAGGTCTACCCTTGAGTTCTGTGGCTGCGGGTACCACACAATATCTGTGGGCTTCAGTATCCTCCCAGGTGAGGTCAGGAGGCCAGGACCAAACCAGCCTTGGCAAATAGGTAGTACTGGTGCCACATTCACTCACTCTTGCTTGCCACGCCCATGGCAAATATTCCTGATCAATCGGTACATTCTTTCCTTCAGAACCCAGAGTAGGCCTGGCCCTCCAGGCAGCCACCATCCAACAACTGGAGTCGGCACAGGAGACAGACTTTTCTTACTATCCCTGAGCTATGAACTAAAAATCTCCCTTATTGTTTGAACATTCTCTGCTTCTATGATACGGATTGCCTCAAAGTACAGGCTTGTGGATTGGCGAGCATCACCAGGAAGTGGAGTGTGAGGACTTCCTAGCAATCAGCCATTCACACATACAGTCTAATGCCCTTTTACACTGCAGCTCTGGGAAGACTATGGAACGGTTTCACCAGCAGGCCACTGAGGGAAACCAGTCCTAACTATAGCTCCAGCTGGGTGGAACTTTGCAATGCAGGATGGCCCTCTGTGGCCCAGCACTGACTTTTTGTTGGAATTTCCAAAGAACCTATCCCATGGGCCTCATTTCACCATGGATAATCCACTGGTTCTGCTGTGCCAAGCCTCTTTATATTTGCTAGTTTCAGCATCCTTTGGCCTCCTACCCTGCCTGTGAAGCCCTGGCCCTCTCCACTGTGGAGTCTGCAGTCTGTGACCTCAACTCAACTCAGCATCTGGCTCCAGCCCTCTCAAACTGGTTTGGTGACCATCTCCTCTGCCAGCCAGGGCCTAGCTGCCCCACAGCCCTATCTGCCCTAGGTCATCTATCTCAAATCCAGATCCTAAACTGAATCTCCTCAGATGTATTTCTCACCATTTTCCCCACTAGCATGCAAGTGGCACCCAGATGTGGGTGTCTACAGGAATAGTAACCACTCTCCTGCCCTTGATGAGCCCATGAAATAGTGTTATACCTGCTACTCAAAAGCCTTCAACAGCTCCAGTAGCTCCCTTTTCTTACCTGCATTCCCCTACTGGATTTCTAAGGCTCTCCGTGACCCAGCTCTTCCTATGCATCTTCTGGCACATCCCTGCAATCAAGCCTCTCTGTTCTTCTTTATGTTTCTTCTTTGTTTTTTAAATGCATTTATTTATTTTTAGAGAGCAGGAAAGGGAGGGAGAGAGACATCAATGTGCGAGAGAAACATTGGTCAGTTTCCCCTTGTATGTGCCAGGACCGGGGACTGAACCCACAATCCAGGCATGTACCCTGAACAGGAAGCAAACCCAGTGACCTTTCCCCTTGTGGGATGACTCCCAACCAACTGAGCCACACCAGTCGGGGCACCACTCTGGTCTTCTTATTGTGATATCAGTCCCCAACCCTGCTTCTACCTCTGGGTCTTCAGACAATACATTCCCCTTGTCAGAAACTTCCCACTCACTTTCTTAGGCCTCAAATCTACCAATTCTTCACAATCCAGCTTATATCCCATCTCCTCTATGAAGTTTCTACTGCCTATGCCAGGTCTTGGTGTTACCTAACATTTAACTTTTACACAAGGAAATCCAGTACTTAATCACATGTTGCTTCACAGGACTCACAAATGTTTCGTGAGCGTTAGCCTTAACTTCGCAAGCTGAGTGAAAGTTTTCTGAGGGCAAGAACCTGCCACATGACCTGCGTCTCTCTCCCTGGTGACATCACAACAAATCAACAAACATTGCTGACCACCTCTTCTTGGGCATAAATCGTTAGTAAAAGCTTGCTAATTCATTTTTCTAACCACCGAGTAAGTCTACTCAGATGCATCAAGTTCTTACCCATCTATGTCCAGTCTGGACCCTAACAGATTCTTCTCTTCCTGAATTAAAGAAAAGGTTAGATTATGCCAGAGCCTAAGAAAGAATCTGCCTATCAGGCTTCAGCAGTGGCTTTCAAACTTCTAAGTATAAAGCGTTGGCTAGAGTATTTTCTAGAAGAGGAGATTCTCCCAGCACTAACGCAGTTTCTGAATCAGGGGACCTGGGGTGAGACCGGAAATGTCCGTTTTAATAAGTGGTCCAGGTAACTTTGAAGTAGACAGTTCCTCAACCCTATTCTGAAGAAAACAGGGCTATGGGAACCTCATTTTCCAGAGATAATCTACAGTGTGTGAGGCAGACAAAGAGCCACCACCCTTGTCCAGGTGGCCTGTGGCTGAAAATTTTCTCATCCTCTTCCTTGGTTACAGTGCAACTCTGGTTACCAAATCTCTGCGACCTGCAGCCAAAAACCATTTGGCCTTGAAGGGTCATTTTTATCTGCAATGATCTCCTTCCCAAAGCCTCCCATTTGGCCTGCCCTCATTGGAGGAAGCAAATCAACACAGCAGGGCTCTCACTCAACCAGCTGCAGCCTTGGGCTTACAGGTTGTTTCAGCTCCTGCTATGAGTCAGAGTGGAATTAGGAATAATTTGTATGAGGCTTGTCACATCTTGTTTCAGCCTTCCTTCAGCTTTTCTTGTTTGGCCTTTCAAGTACACATATGTCTGATTATTTTAAAGTCTTCAAGCCTGGAATATTACACAGAATCCGGCTTCTCATGGCTGACATCTCAGTAAGCTCTCAGATCTACAGCCCCACATATCAGAAATAAGGAAATAGAGAAAACTCCTGGAAAGGGAAGCAGAGGTGGGCGGAGTGCCCCAGCTCCCCTAGGTGCTACTGGCACCCTCACCAAGTTACTCTGTTGTGTGTCTTAGCATGTTGTACACAGAGGCCTGGGGCCAAATGGTTTTCCACAGTAACTTTGGCAGCATTATTAATACCCATCCTGTTTACATACAGAAACTCTGCAGGGTAAACAACTACTAATAAGAAAGAAGTAAAGTTGTTTTTATTTTAAATACAGTTTCCCCAAAGCAGATGCTAAACCATCAAACCATCAGGCTCCAAAGAAACAACCTTGTGGAAATGATCCTCTGAGCATCATTTAGAACCCCCACTTCAGGAACGGCTTGAATCAAACGGGAGAGACAGTCTCGGACGAGTTCCCCTCTCCGAGGCAGTGAATGCTCCCCTGACCTGCCTGGGCAGCAGAGCCAGCCCAGAGCACCACTGGTGCTTCCTCTGAGACAAGCGGGTGGAGGCCAAGATACTCCAAAGAATAATAAAATTCACTGTGTTCTCCTTCTTCCTTCAAATCCGGGTTCCACCCTGGGGTTCACATTAAGCAATGCATTTGCTGATTCTTACTTTCTTAAAGGTGTGCAGGATTTCTGAGCTGAGGGCAGGGTTGCAGAGTAGAAAGAGCATCTGGGAAGAACCCCATCTGATGGAAGAGAGGAAACATGTGCCCACCCACGTTTGACTTGGCCCTTGTTATTTGCCCTCACACTGGACCCCTGCAGGCCCTAAGCAAGGACACTGCATCAGGCTGATTGGCTTGTGTGGAATTCTCTCTCAACTCACCCCACACCTTAGGAAAGAGTCATCTTTCTGACAACTGAATTCATTAAACTTTGCTAAGCCTCTTTGAAATCATGATTCTTCCTTTGAAACAATAGCCACAGGCATTGAAGTCCAAAACTGCAGAGATTGAATCAATAAACTGAGGAGAAGAATGCCCAAGAGGGAAAGGACGGCCTGGTGGGTATCAGCGGACTGAGTATCATTGCGAACCTGGGGGCGGGGAACAGAAAGGGCGGCAGGGCCAGTGGTGGAGAAGATTGAGCCAGCCCAGGTGCGAACCCACCTCCCCACATCTAACCGTCTCAGCCCGGGTAGTTGCCCTGACTGCCCTAGTTTTCTTCCCTGTGAGGTTCGGATAATGACAGGAATGACTGTAGGGTATTGCTTTGAGAATTAAACAAGGTTACATATGTAAAAGCACTCAATAAGCATATAATAAGTGCTTAATAAATGCTGATTATTGACTCTGTTTAAAGAAAATTAATATAGGATTTTGTCCTCATCATGGGTGACTTCTGGAGATGTTAAAAGGGACAACATTTCAGAGTGTGGCAGCCTCTTGACATGGCGAAACAGGCCGCAGTGTGCCGGGCCTGGGCTCAGTATTCACCACTGTCCCCCAGCCCCTGCCTCAGCAGTCTCAGACTGTCCAAGGGAAATATTCTATAGAGATATATCTTGGTCTCCACCTTGGGCAAAGTAAATAGAAAGCCTTTTCTACTCGTGTTCAGTTTTCATATTATGAAAGAATAAGACCTTCACTGAATTTCCTCAGTGTACAGTAGAGTTCTTACTTGGCAGGACTAATCTCCTGAAGGAACAATAATAGTTCATGTTAATTATTTGCTCTCCTAAAAATATATTTATTATCTTACTTTTTTCTCACAAAAACTCAGTGAAGTGGGTCCTATTATCATCCCATTTTACAGAGGAATCTGAGGCACAGAATGGAAACGTGTCCACGGTCAGCAGTTAGCCCAAACTTGAACCCAGAGTTTCTGACTCCAGAGCCCATGCTCCAAAGCTATGTCTCACCTTAACCAGCCCTCTGTCCTTTGACTCACTCAGATATTTTGTTTGTTTGTATTGCCATTTGCTAAGAAGACCAAATGGATGAAGAAAATGAGGGTGAACATTAGTTTTCGCAAAGTTGTAAATAGCCCTTAACCACGAACCATGTTCTGTATCACTCCAGTAGGACTAGAGATAAATAGGGGAGGAGAAGACATAAACATTCCATCTCCTGATGAGAGGGGGAATGAGGGAGAGAGGCCAGACGAAATGAAAATACTGGAATTATAAGTAAGGGGGGGAGGAAAGGAGAGGAAGAGGACAGCTAGGTGAGTGCAAAGGGGTGATGGGATGATAGGACCCCACAAGGAAAGTCAGTGCAACTTCTTCTCTTTCATAGCAAACCGAGGAAGCTGAAGCTCAGAGATCTCCCGTAGTCATTCCTGACTGCTCAGCAAGTCAGTGGGAGAGGTGAGTGATGTCTAACTCCGAGGCCCACACTCTCCCCACTGCATCCTGTGTCTCCCTGAACCTGAGAAGGTGGTTGAAGTCCATGTCCTTAAGGGCCAAATGTTGTGCTAAGGAGCCTGGGCTTTATTCTCTAATGACTAGAAATACTCACACTGTTCCCTCAGCTCTAAATTTAAGAGCATCATCTGGGATTTTCTGGGCAGGGGGCAAACCCCACTGGTTTCCCTCTGTGCATATATACGTTCCCCCTAAAGGCATCCAGGGAGCCAATCAACCATTTCTTTCATTCTTTTATGCAAACTCAGCAGCTGGATTACCTACACCTGCAGCCCCTGCTATGTTGCACATGACAAAAAGATCAAAGCCTGGAATATGACTTCAGACTATAATTTAAGATAATTAAGATTTTTTAACCTAAATTACATTTTAACATTTCATAACAGAACTGTCAAGATTCTATCTATCAAAACTCTATCAAGCAAACAAAAGAGGATAATTATATTTTCAGACACATGAAGTCATCACTCTGGTTTCATATAAAAAGACTTCTGTCTTCCTTCACATTCTCATTTTCAAATGCTCTTCCTCTTCTCCACCCACCCTTGGAGGCTGAGACTATACATTCTTAAACAAGTGAAAAATATATCAAAGGAGGCTGTAACTCAGGGCATGAAAGTGTTTCTCATAAGCAGCAATTCTAATGAGAACTGTATCTAAAGGAAATCTCTCTTAGTTGGTAGGGGCATCCTGTTAAACTAAATAGACTCTGATTGGGGATGAGAGGAAGGCAGGATATAAAACTCCCCAAATCAAAGAGAACGATGAAATGCCAAAGAGCTTCCCACTAGAAGCTGAATTTGCTTTCATCTTGTCCCATTAAGGGAGTCTGTTCTACAGTCTTCTTTGAGATACCAAGGGAAGCATACTAACTATATTAGGTATTGTTAGGTATATATTAGGTATTGTTCCATGCCTCCCCTTCATCCGGTTCACCCCTCCGCTGATCATCATAAAGCAGCCGTGATGTTTGTTTAAAAATGACTCTCCCCATAGCCCCAGGCATGGCTCCCAGTGGCCTAAGGCACTCAGTGTAAACTTATTCTCTTTATAATTGGGATTGATTCAGGAATAGGCAAGGAATACATCCCCCAGCCCCAGTGACCAGTCAGGGCAGGGGCTCATGACCTTAGCTGTGATTCAGAGTGAAGCCCGTGAGAGGAAGGAAATGCTCTCCTTTTGGACTGTGGTGAGCAGCATGGGGCCTGGAACCGTTGCAGGCCTTTGGCCACCACTGAGGGAAACCAGAGGACAAAGCCAACACACTAAGAGGATGAAGCCAAGAGCAGTACAAAGAAATGAAGCAAGAATCCTGATGACATGGTGCATGAAAACTGACACGCAGCCAGTTTGAAGTGGGTTTTCTTTTGTTTGAAACCAAGAGCATCCTAACTGATCTACCAGCTCTAACAGCTTAGTGCTTTTTGGGACCACAGCCCTTTGAAAATCTGATAAAGACCATAATCCTTCTTTCCAGAAAAAAAAGAAAACACATACAAAAGTTCACATAGAGTTTAGTGGGTAGATAGAAGCACAGACGCAGAATGAAAGTCCCCAGCAGACTAGTTAGGAACTAGGCTTTGGGGTAGGACAGACATGGGTCCAAAGTCTGACTTGGCCACTTGCTAACTGCATTACTTTAGATTGTCTTACATAACTCTTTTAAATTCATTTTATTCTTCTATGAAATGAAAATAATAATAATAATAATACCTACTTCACAGTAATGTGAAAATTCAATAAAATTGTGGATATCTGGGATTAGCATGATACATAGACACAGTCAAACCACTATGGGGTCAAGTAACAAAAAAATAGTCCGTCAGGGGCTCCAGAGAGAAAGCTCTCGAGGGAAATGTCCATGTCAAATGTTAGGACATGACAAAAGTGAAGCCGTGGAGAAGCGAAGCTCTGAAAATATGAAACCGTTGATCCAGCACTGCTCCTAAATTTGGGGAAAAGCTGACATTTGGGGCAGGACTTGGGGAAATACATAGCTTCCACATCTGAAAAGTGCTCAGGATCACTGTCTGTCAAGTGAGAGAAAAAGCATTTGATCTCCCTGGGACAGAATGAGGACGGTTTTCTTAACAGTGAAGTTGAAAAAATAAATACATAACAAGGGAATGGAGAAGATCAATGGTTGCAAATCTCCTACAGATTTTTTTGAATCCTAAGAGAGCAAAAAGTAGCAATTTCCCTTCCCAGCTCTGCAGAAGTGACTCACTGGGCTGTCCTGTGTTGGTCAAAACCCCAAAGTTTCTGTTAAAGAGATTTTGGACCTCATAGGCAGTGGTCGCCCTGTCCCGATTCACATCTTGCCTTCCTCCAACACCTGCAAGCCCTTCTCAACCCAAAGGGTTTCCCTAATATTCACATGCCAGCAAAATCACAAAGGTCTTCAAATATGTCCCCTTAACTCATGACTTGGAAATGTGGGTGGGAACGGAAAACCCAGGACAGAGCCAGCAGGAGCACCGTCCAGGGACATTTGAGAGCTGACGCAGTCCATCTGCTTGGTGTTTCACTGTGGTCCTCTATTTCTACATTCCGATATCTTATTTTTTCTTTTGGTATCAAAACTTTCATTCTTTTTCCACTCCATATTTCTAAGTAGCCTTGTCACAAATAAGCACTTTTTCAAAAACCAATGCATTCCCATCACTGAGTGTCCTGCATTTATCTCAGTATGCAGACCTCAAAGCAAGTCCAATGAAATGCACAGTAAACTGACCTTGCCCCACCATGAGGTGGGTGGAAAGAGTGAACCGGGAGGAATTATGTCCCATCCCAGCCTATTATTCCTGTTCGTTCAATTCCCTCCTATGAATCTTCTCCCTCAATAGCATGGCGTGGGGGTGGAGGTAATACAAGTCAAAAATTAACAGGAAAAGGGTAAGGGCTGTTCCAACTTCCCACACCACAGCCAGTGATGACTCACTGACAACATTCTGTTCCCTCCTGGAAACAACCGAGACCAAGAATGCAAAAGGAAAGAAACGCTGACAGGACCCACAAGGCCCACTGCAACTTGGTAAAGCACCAAGCCAGCCAGCATGTCTTATGGAAAAGGAGAGCACATGCAACCACAGTTGGCACCGAGAACAGCCAAGCCACACTGCTGCTATGACAGTCACTACTCTGGAGAAATGCTCCAAAAGCAGCTGCAGAGGCAGCAGCTGGCTCGCCTAGGAAAATGTAAATCATGGCTGAGGGGCGAGGAGGTTGGACTGCTTTCAGGGAGTTGTTGTGTATCTGCTGCACGTCCTAAACCGAGACCTCAACCAGAGAGCAGAGATTCCAGGAATTATGGGCAAGCTCTTGAAGAGATAGGGTTCAAAGGCTATGAAGATTTTAGACACGATCCTGGGAGATTTTTGTAAACTAATGAGTACTTAATATGTACCTTTTCCATGTAGGATAACAGTTCTGTAACACTGGTTATTTTCACATTTTAGAAGAAGAAATTGGAATCAAGAGCCCCCTACACTACTGCTCAGAGCAACACATTTTTCCTCCAGGAAGCAAGCATGCAGGAAATAAATAATCCACAAACAATTACTGTTTTGCTAAGCGCTGAGAGCTACCCCACCACCAAGGCATCAGCTGGAAGACTCCTCTTCCTGAAGCCGGTCGATCTTCACTTCTCCCTACAGCGCTCTCTTTCTCGCTGCGTCTGTCTTCACCTTCTATGAGCCTCCATCCTCTAGATCCTTCTCTTGTGTCCTCATTTATCAGTGTTCTTCTGGCTTCATTTGCCCCCAGCCAGCTGGAATTCATAGAAATTATTTAGATAGGATTTTTTCAGGACCTTAGAATTGCTTACTCCCAAGCTACTTCGTGTGGTTGGACTGTCAGTCATCAGATCTGGGGCACCTTCACCTTTTCTTCACCCTACTCTACAGTTGTTGAGTAATCTTGGACAAATCACCAAAGCATCCCAAATGTCCATTTTCTCTAAACCTGGCTCGGTCCTCACTTCTTATTGACAATCATTTTGTTAACTTTTCCTGTTGCCATATACCACTTCTAAGAGTGTTATTCTCTTCAGACACCTGCCTGTGTGCCCATCAACAGAAGACTGGATAAAGAAGACAATTGGATATGTGGTACATCTATACAATGGGTTATTGGTCATAAAAAAAGAATGAAATTGTATGATTTACAACAACATGGATGAATTCAGATATGCTAAGTTATATAAGTCAGGCAGAGAAAGAAAATATCAAATGATTAGAACAAAATAAACGGACAAACAAAACTGAAACAGACTCATAGACACAGAGAATAAACTGAGGGTTGCCACATGGGAGGGGGTTGGGGACTGGGTGAAAAGGTGAAGGGGTTGAGAAGTGCACACTGGTGGTTACAGAATACTCATGGGGACATAAAGCAGTACAGTGAAGGGAATACGGCCAATAGTATTGTCATAACTATGTATGGTGCCAGGTGGGTACTAGATTTATCAGGGGATCACTTCATAAATTATATAAATATTTAACCACTATGCTGTACACTGGAAACTAATATAAAATAATATTGAACATCAATTGTAACACAAAAAAAAATGGGGAAAAAATTGGAAGCCCCCACATTGTTCAGGAAACCTTTACTTTAAACTTAGTCAACTATTGATGACAAAAATTTAAAGATTACCAATGATGGGAATAAAAAGTATAACTTCTAAGCTAGACAAAGAGAAGAAAAAAGAAAAAATCTAAAGAACAAAAAGAATAGCAAAGAGAAAAGAGGGTAACAAAATAAAACAGAAAATTAGATGGAAGAAGTAAGTCCAAACATATCAATAATAAAAATAAAAAACATTAAGACCTCTGGTCATAATATAGTCTCAGACTGGAACTTTTAAAATTCTAACTGTATTATATTTATAATGTATAGATAACAAAAGATATACCAGGCAAATAGTAACTACAAGAAAGCTAGTAGAGCCTTATTAATATCAGACAAAATAGAATGTAAGGCAAATAGAACTATTCATATTAAACATACTAAATGAAAAGGGAATTTGTTTTCCAGAAAGATAGAATGAGCCTGATTCTGTTATGCTGAACACTATGGTTTCAAATATATAAAGCAAAAGCCAAGAAAAAAAGGACAAATCATAGATGGAGATTTCAGTATGCCTTCTCAGAAAGTGATAAATCACCTACACCAAAAATTGGCAAGACGTGGAAAATGCAAATAATTATAATTGTCAACATTGACCTAAAAATATATAGAGAATTCTCAATCCTCAAAATGCAGCAGAAAATGTAATTTGAATCAGTAGAATAATTACACATGACAAGAAAATATATTCCCAAATAATTTGTGAGTTAACAAAAAAACACATAGCAGAAATCAGTAGCACAACATGTCACAACTCAAGGATGTGGTAAAAGCAGGATTAAAAGGAAATATTATAGCCTTGAATGTATATTGATATATACTAACAAAATGAACTATGCACTCAATTCAAGGAGTTAGAAAAAGGAAAGATAAAACTCAAAGGAAGTAAATGGATGCACATAATAAAGATAAGAGGAAGAAACAATGGAAAGGAATATTTAAACCAAGTTTTCCCTAAAACAGCAAATCCAACAGGGGATTTTGTGGTAGACTAATCAGGAAAAAGAGATGGCACAAATCAGGCAATGATAGGAGCAGAAAAGGTGAACAGAGGCTGAAGAAATGACTTCAGTGAATACTATAAATCCCAATTCTGAACACTAAATTGATCATTTTTAGACAAATTTGTCAATATTGATTCAAAAAGGAGTAACAGGTTTGAATATATCTATAATTTTTAAATAGCAAAACAAATTATCCATATATATTCCCAGCGCCAGATGACTTTTATTAATGAGTATAACCAAAACTTCAGTGACCATAAATTCCTAATCTTATACAAGCTATATTGAGTAAATAAAACAAAAGAGAAATTTCCCAAATCTCCCTTTAGGTATGATTATAACATTGATACCAAAACTTCATGAGGAGAAATAACAAGAATAGCAGTTGACATTCACTGAATGTTCACAACACTAAGGACGACTCCAAGAGTGTTTCTAGGATTACTTAATTTAATATCTCCAAAATAATAATAGTAAGTTATGTGGTACGTGTTGTTGTTAATTCCATTTGGATATGAGGTAGCATAGAGAGTAATGTGCCCAAGTTAGGAGTCAGAAAGTGTTAGAATAAGTATTCAAACCTAGAACAGTTTTACTTCAGAGCCGGTGATCCGAATCATTGTGCTATATATAATCCCTCCTGTTTCTACATCTGTGATCACATATGCAAATAGTAAAGAATGACACCAAATAAACAGACACAAAAAATAAATATTAGCACACCTAATCAAGCAATTTATTTTTTAAAAGCACCTAATAAAATATGAAGCCCACCCATGATTTTAAGAATAAGAAAAACTTGGAAAACTAGGAACAGAATGGGAACTTCCTTAGTTTGATAACAGGTATCTATTAAAAGCATACATATTACAGTGAGATTTTTATTTCTCATTAAGTTCAGGAAAACAAACAGATTCCCCTCTTACTGTTTCTATTCAACATTGTACTGGAGATCATATTAGGGAAAATAAATCAATAAAAAAATTAAGTGCATAAAGATTGGAAAGAAAAAACAAACTCCTGATTTTCAGATATTATTATACACAAAGAAAATCCAAGTAAATGTACAATACTAGAATTGAAAAAGATAAAAGGTCAACATAAAAAATTTGTTGATCTCTTATCACATAGACAATAGCATCAAAAATATATTCAATCAATAAAAATCTGCCATGGACCAGACATTGAACTAGGCGTTGGAACACTTTCATACAAGAAATTATTAAACTTTCCTGAAAGATATGAAAGAAAACCAAATAAATGGACAGATATATCATGTGATAAGATCCAGTACCCTATAAAGAATAACTCCCCAAATTAACCTATAGATTTGGTAAAAGTGCAATTAAAACCCCAAATAATTTTTAAAATATTTATTTATTTATTTTTAGAGAAGAAAGGAGGGAAAAAGAGAGGGAAACATCAACGTGTGGTTAACTCTCATGTGCCCCCTACTGGGAATCTGGCCCACAACCCAGGCATGTGCCCCGACTGGGAATCCAGCCAGCAACCACTTGGTTCGCAGGCTGGCACTCAATCCACTGAGCCACACCAGCCAAGGCAAAACCCCAAAGAATATTTACTGGAACATGACAATATAATTCTAATAACTTAATATTAAAAAGCAAAGGGACAAGAATATCTTTAAAATTTTTAAAGAAGAACAAGGCGTAGGTATTTCTCCTGTAGCAAACTTTATTATAAAGTTACAGTAATTAAAGAGAGTAAGTCTTTAGCTGAGGTTCACCTTGAGGTGGGGTTGGGGTGACTCATTTGTGCCACAGTTTATAGTCCCTGCATGGTCTAATGGTGCTGATAATGTGTACTTTCAGCTTGGTTTTGCCAAATCATAAAATTAAATTCTCTGCTACCCTTGATGAAGAGCTCCTATATAAAATAGAAAACGCACTCAGTTCTGTGTCTGGACAATGTAAACAGCTTCTTGCCAATAGTCTATAAAACTAAATATCGAATGAGAGTCTTTCAAAATCCCACACAGAAAAGGCAGCCTTATCAGGACACAAAGTGGAAATGGAGATTTGCCCTGGCTGTGCAGGGAGAGACACTTGAGAAAGGAAGACCAGTCTTGGTGACCTTGAATGGCCTTTGCTAACAGGAGACTGTATGCTTCAGAAAACCAGGATGAGCCGTTTGCTGCAACACAATTCAGGGCTACAGGGCAACAGCATTAACTGAACTGCTTGGAAGGTAAAATCAGTCTTTTCATTTTTACCACTCCACCCTCTTTGTTCCAAATATTTGGAAGTGATCCCATTTACATGATCCTTTCCCTGGGGCTGAGAAAAAATAGTCAGCAAGCCAGATTAAGGCGAGAGCTCAGTTTATTTCCGGCATGAATATTAAATGGAATTTATAACAGATGGAGTACTTGTTAATTCTTTCTATTGGTAGATCAATTCATAAGAGCGAAGAAAAGGCCATCCCCAAATACATGGGATGTCTTTAGTCCTTTCTCTTGGAGAAGGCCAATTCTCAGTTCTCTATTTCTCTCTCTCTCTCTCTCTCTCTCTCTCTCTCTCTCTCTCTCTCTCTCTCTCTCTCACACACACACACACACACACACACACACCACTTTACACTCGTCATCCAAAGAAACCAAACTACCCTCAGCTGAAAACCCACAGTTCCACTGATTGCAGCAGGGATTGCAGGCATGGCATTGGGAGCCAGAATGTGACCGTGCTCTGTTAAGCAGTCCTACAACATAGGAATGGAATTTGAAGTTAACAGAAAGAGTCCTGTGCTCCAGCCATCTGCTCAGTGACTCCAGCTTTTTCACGTGACAAGAACAGCCAGAGCTTTCACAGGGCTAGCTGTTTGTACACAAGGCCCCCATTTCAAGCCCTGACCTCCATTTTTTGTGCTGCCACATAAAAATCCTTGGTCAATAGCCTCTCTCCCCCATGTCTTTACTACACGACATGGTCCTTTTATTAAGCTTTTGAGGTCAGAGAACCCCAGCAGTGTCCCCTAACGTACCTGGAAAAGACAGTTCAGTGTGTGAACACAAATCAGCTCTACTACAGAGCTTGGGACCAAATAAGGTAGGGAGATGACCCACAGAGCAGCAGCCTCCTTTCTGCTTAACAGTCCTCACTTCAGAAATATGAAGGCTAATACAGGTAACGTAAGAGCCAGGGAGAGCAAGAATAAGGGGAAAGAATACAAGCAATCCATCAAGGCTGTAATAACACAAGCTATCCCCTAAGCTGACTTGAGTTGCTTCTCTCCTGAGCAAAGCTAATAACCACTCCAGCAAGTCCAGCATACCAGCTTTGGTTTACTGACTGAGCAATACTGGCATTTGATGGATTAGTCATCTCTGCATTCATCCATTCAAAATTTTACAGAGTGGTATAAACCAGGTACTGTGCTGGACCCCGAACAATCCAGGAGGGAAAAGAAGCAGATAGTTGCAATGCAGTGTGATCAGTGGCTAGACCGGATCTATGTCTGTGGTGCCGGGGCAGAGTACAGGGAACACGGTCCAGTAAAGTGGCCTTGGAGCTGGATCTTCAAAGTCAAGTGTGCAGGCTGTATTGGTGATGCCTCCCCGATACAACAAAAACACTCCAAAAAATGTGAGTCTTTAGTCTGTTTTTGAAGCATTTCATTTCACCAACGTGAAACAATGATTCCAATGAAAGGTACTCCATTTCTCTGAAACCAATAAACTACCCCGAATGCTTTGATTACTTAAAGTATTTTAATCACAAAAGTAATACATATTTTCCATATGTACCTCAAAAATACAGAGAAGGATTAAAGGGGGAAAATTAGCAGGAGCCTAGGTATTAGAGGAAACACTGTCGTTATTTTGGCATTTGTTTTATTTTCTACAAACAGACTTGTGTTCTGGTTTTCTATTGGTAGATCGATGCATAAGAGCAAAGAAAGGGCCATCCCCAAACACATATGCGGTATGTGTACAATATGGGATCCCAGTTTTGCACAACTGCACAATTTTGTAACTTTTCTTTTACTTAACACTCTATTCTGAGCAATTGCCACATCTTTAAATACTCTGAAAACAGTACCTTCAATGGCTGAAAAAGATTCCATTACGTGGATGGGCAACAATTGTTTCAACTATGTCTCTACTTGTGGAGATGTGTGCTGCCTCTGTCTTCTGCTCTCCATGCTTCAATGAACAAATGCCTATTTGTGCAGCTAAAATTATTTCCTTATAATAAATCTCTGAAAGTATGAAAACTGGGATAAATTTCTAGAAGTATGATAACTGGGATACAGGTCATGCATATTTTTTAGGGTTCTTGCTACATACTGCTGAATTTCTCTCCAGAAACACAAACATAGGACCTACTATTCAGTGGGTACTTAATAAACATGTATTAATCAATGGATGAATAAGTAAATGATTTTTTAAGATTTCCCTCTACTTCCTCTGAGGGTGTATTAGTCTATTTGGCTGCCATGACAAAGTGCCATAGACCCAGTGGCTTAAACAGCAGAAATTTGTGTGCTCACAGCTCTGGAAGCTGAGGTCTGAGATCAGGGTGTCAGCCAGGTCAAGTTCTAGTGGGGACTCTCTCCCTGGTTTGTGGACAGCCACCCTCTCCCTGTAATGTTTACATGGCCTTTCCATGGTGCATCCTGTGTGTGTGTGTATGTGTATGTGTGTGTGTGTGAGAGCAAGTGAGCGAAAGTGAGCGAGCAAGCACGCTCTAGTGTCTCTTCTTGTAAGATCACTAATCCCATCATGGGAGTCCAACCCTCATGGCCTCAGCTAACCCTAATCACCTGCTAAAGATCCTGCCACCTAATAAAATCACATTGGAAATTAGGGCTTCAGCATACAAATTTTGAAGGGACATAAACATTCAGTACAAAACAAAGGGAATCCTTCAGAGATTAATATTGAGATAGGTTCAAGCTCACATTTTTCTAAAGTGAAATATTTAAAAGAGTTGTCTTGCTAGATGATATAATGTAGAGAAAATCATGAACAGGACATAGTCCTGGCCATCAAATAGACACATTTTTGTGGAGCAAGAGAGAAAATTATTACAAATCAGTGCAACCAAATTCTGACAAAAATATATGCTGGCACATATTTGAGCGGAGTGGGGCAACACAAAGGAAGGGCTCTCCATCTGGGAACAATTAGGAAATGTTTCTTTAAAAAAGTGAAACTTAAGCTGAGGTTTGAAAAACAAGTAGAACTAGTCAGGCATGTGGAAGGTTGTACCAGGCAGTGGGAACAGCTTATACAAAGGCATGGAGGTGCTAGAAAACATGGCTCCACACACATGAGGGGGTGAGCCTGGAGAAGGAGGCACAGGAAAGACTCCAGTGTCTAACATAGCACCTGAACTCTGTGCCTCGACAAAGACCGAGTGAGCTGACCGGCTCTGAACTGGCATGACACGCTAAAAAGGTTGAACTTTATCCCAAGGGCCATACAGAGCAGTAAATTTTAAACAAAGAGGAACAAGAAATGATTAATGATTTATAAATGAACCTCTGATAACAAAGAGGAAGAATGGAGACAAAAAAAACAGTTTAGAGGTGGGCAGAAAACCTGAATAGAAACTTCTCCAAAGAGGACATAATGATGGCCAATAGACATATGAAAAGATGCTCAGTATCATTAACCATCAGAGGAGAGCAAATTAAAACCACAAGATATCACCTCACGACTGTCAGAATGGCTATCAAGTAAATGCACAAATGACGAGTGCTGGTGAGGATGTGGCAAAAAGGAATCTCGCGCACTGTCGGTGGGAATGCAGACTGGTGCAGCCACTGCGGAAAACAGTACGGAGGGCACTCAAAACAGTAAAAATGGGACTGCTTTATGACCAGCAATTCCACTTCTGGGGATTTATCCAAAGAAACCAAAAACACTAATTCAAAAGAATATATGCACCCCTATGTTCATTGCCGCATTATTTACAACAGCCAAGATACGGAAGCAACCTAAGTGCCCGTCACTTGGGTTGCTTTTAGTACATAAAACAGCTGTGGTACATATGTAAAATGAAATATTACCTGGCCACAAAAAAGAATGAAATCAGTTTGGGAGACAGCATAGATGGACCTAAAGGATATTTTGCTCAGTGAAATAAGTCAGTCAGAGAAAGACAAATACCATGCTTTCACTTATATGGGGAATCTACAGAACAAAATGAATAAACAACCAAAACTGAAACAGACTCATATGTATAGAGAGCAGACTGGTGGTTGTCAGAGGGAAGGGGGTTAGGGAACTGCATAAAAGAGGTGAAGAGATTAAGAAATACAAACTGGTAGTTACAACAAAGCCACAGGGATGTAAAGTACAGCATAGGAAATATAGTCAATAATATTCTAATAATTATGTATGGGGCCAGGTGAGTACTGGAAATATTGGGGGAAATACTTTGTAAAGACATGATTGTCTAACTATTTTTATATACCCCTGAAACCAATAAAGATAATATTGAAAGTTTTTTAAAAGTTTAGAGACTTTGCTAATAATTCAGATGAAAAATAATGAGATCCTGAATAAAGTAGGTATGTATTATCAAACGGCCAATTTGGTTAAGGAAAATTTCTACAGTGAAGCTATAAACTATATATAGTTGAGACACTTAACTGAGAAAATAGGTATCTAAGGTGACTGTATGTCCTGATTTGTCTAGGACAGTCCTAGTTTCATTGGTTGTCCTGGCACAATTATTAATAGCATCCCTTTTGTTTTCAAGAGCATCCCAGATTGATGAATTATAAGGCAGCCTATAGTTACTCCCTTGTTCTAGCTCTCTGGTTTCTAGTCTGAAGACCCTACTAGACACACAAATTCTTGGTGGATTCCAACTCCTTTTTTATTCTCCAGATGAGCTCACCATCTGGACACCTTCCAAGCCATACTTTTGGTCACCAAAGAAGAAGCCTGCCTTTTCTCTCCGGACCCTAGGATCAGCCTTTTTATAAGATATAATTATCTGAATCCCTCTACTTCTAGCCACAGATATTTTATGGAGGAGACACTCCTGTACAGGTTTGACTCCAAAGCCAAATCAGCTTCTGCTCAAATTCCTCATTTTTCCTTTACCACCCATTGAGTGCCCTGGCCTTCAAAATCCCAGCCATTTCACTTGTTACATTGTCCTTCATTCTATCATCTTGAGCCCATGAATCCTCTAAACTAAAATGTTACATTCCTTTCCAACTTTGCCTCATGTCACCTGGTCATCTACTTGGCTGAAATCTCAAATTCCTATTGCAGACACCTCACCTTCTCCACCTTGGCCAACCTTTACTAGAGAGTGTCATGTGCCCTCCGCTCCTTCATTCAAGGCTAATCAAAATGTAAAGAGAAGTTGTTTATGCAGTAGGACTACGTATGATTTTTATTTCTCTTTTTATTTCTCCACTTTTTTGTATACTTGAAAATTTCTACAATGAGTATTTGGCAATGAGAGAAATTATTTTAAAATGAAACAATTCTACCTTCATTCCCTTCACAAATTTGGACCACTCTTTCATCTTCCAAGACCTACTTAAGCTACCTGTCTTACAACCTATAACTTCCCATTTACAATCAAATTTGGCTAGGATAAAATGTTAGCCATTGTGCCAAGCTCTCTGCTAGAATTTTCTCATAAATTGTTTGGAGAAGAGCTAGCAATTTGAACATAAGGGCAAAAGAGCTCTATTTCTGACAATAAATATTTTTGACTCCATGCAAAAGTTTTTTAAAGTTTAAGAGAATAAGTAGAGAAAGGGCAAATATGAAAGGGTAAGAGTAGGCCACAATGGAATATTAATAGATATGCACAGATCAAAGCATCATCATTGCTATGCTCCCAAAATATCAATTGTCAGAGAAAGAAGAATTCAAAGACCAAATAAGCTGAAGTGAAAGGCCTGAATTAGGAAGCAGCAGCAAATACATTAGAAAAAGATTACTTAAGCAACATGCCAATCAACCAGTAGGACTATTTCAAGAATGTTTATTGAATCATCTTTATATAAATTGATCACATGTGTAATAATTTAATGTGCTAAAATAAAATTTTAAATATCTAACAACCCAGACCAGGGCTTTTCCATTTATGCTCTGAAGCTATTGCATGAAGAGATGAGGTAGCATAAAGAGGTATATGGGCAATACTCCTGCCTCCCACGCACATCAGTCTTTGCTACTTAGGAGATAAAATGTGTTTGAAAGTCACTGATCTAAATAAACGTGTGTGTGTGTGTGTGTGTACACCAAGTGGTATGTACAACCTAACTTTTCATATGACCTAAATCTAACTAAATATGCATCACCTTGGCATATTAATCAGCAACATATGCCTTTGTCTCTGTTCACAGGAAACAGAAACATTTCATTGGGAGATTTTTAAATGCCTCTTTTTAATAATCTCACATGCACACTTCTAATCCACATGTAAACTCATATGGAAACTTAATGAGCATACCACAAACAATAAGGTTTAGATTCTTCTACTAAATAATTTCCTTGAAGACAGGGGTCCCCTTCCTTCCATTGCCTAATATAAACATCACAAATAGGATGTTCAATAAGTATTTGTTAGTTAAAAAGAAAACTGAAGACAAAACAGATTTTTATAATACAATGCCAAAGAAATTATTTTATAAACCCAAAAGCAATTTGTCTGAAAAGAAACGTGCCCAGGGTTAAACTTGTAATCCACAAACATATATAGAGAATGATAATTATCAAGATGATGATTTTGCTATAAGCTTACACAATGATAATGAAGTCAATATACAATAACCTCAGTTTACAACACAATCATCTTAGAATGTGGTGAAAATATAGCACATTAGAGTACTTTAGCTTTATGCTAAGTAATCATACTAGCTCACCACCTTCCAACTGATCTTGAAAAATTTCTCTTCCCAATGCTACATTTTCTCTTTATGTTAAAATACAGACACACATATGCACACACATTCTCTGAACCAAAGAGACACGGTCAAGCAAACTTCACTGTCTATATAATACCTTTTCGTACAAAGGTATAAACATAAATGAGGTGAGAGATCTATCTTTATATAGTCTGCAGGAATTTTTTTCAAAAAGCATCATGGTTGTTTTGACTGCCTCAGACAGTGGATCTAATACCTCAGTTGAAACTTTAGAGTATAAGAGAAAATACCAGCTGCAGTGATTCTGTGAATTCAATGAAAAGGTTAGATGGAACATGAACTTGGTTTAAGTGCTTGAGAATTATACAGGGAAGACAGACAAAACTCATACAGGGAAATGGGTGTGCTGGTGTTATCTGTTTGTGTGAGGCATCTGGCTGATGATGTGAGAAAAAATTGTTATAAACCAAACAATAACTTGGTGATTGTTTCTCCTAGGATAATTAAATTCATAACTGTAAATTATGCATGTAATTATTTTATAAAACCTCTTAAAAGCAGATGGAGTAAAGGAAAAACAGCTTGGGTGCCCATGGATAATTTCGCTTTGTTACCAGCTTGAATAAAACAAGAACCATTTGTCAGATTTACAATGTGACAGTGCCGTTCATACATGGGGTGACAGGACAGGAGGCGTGTAGGCCATGTGCAGTGAGTGTCACACTGACAGTGAAGCCCCTAGGAAAACACAGAAGATATGAAGAGCGGCTGGACAGGAACGTGGAGATAACTGAGCTCAGTGATGCCCGGGGGTATTTGTGAAGGTGGTTTTCTTGGTGAGCACTATAAATCAAATTCGCAACCTTCAGTTTTTCATAATTTCATAAGTTACAATGCTAGTAGTCTTTAAGGAATACAGTCATAATAAGTCTGAGATCACATTATGCCCAGTTCAGCAAGATACATTAGCACAGCACGAGCAGCTGTGGATCGCGGACAGGTGGCCAGGATGGACCAGCGTGGCGGGCCTGTGAAAGGACCTGCTGCTGGAGCCAGCTCCACCATCCTGCTCGTCGGCTTCTCTCACACCGGTTGATATTGTGAGTCACCTTCCACACCATCCTCATCACTGAGTTTTCAGACCCGACACTCGTTAAGTCTTTGTCATATTCTTTTCTCTTCACAAATTATTTCCTAATCCTCTTTCTCAACTTCTCGCAGTTCCAGTTACCTCTCTTGAGAGCATGTCTCCATTCTACAACCAAGTGTCATCTTCATGTTAATCATGGGAAATGGTGAGGAGATAGTCACCTTCCCTCAACATGAATAATGTGAGAAGAGGATGCAAATTCAGGAAAAAATGAGTACCAACAGAGAACTAAGCAGTCACATGAATGGAGGAAAAATCACCTTTATCCCATTAGACAACTTCAGATGCAAACATGGAAAAGGGCAGACACATCCCCATGAGTATTTAAGCCTGGCTAGTATATTGCAAAATAAAATAAAGCTAATTACCATTGATGAATACACATATGACTTACCTTTAGTGAATGCTTTCCTGAAGTTGCAACATAGATTTCCAATATTTACCACTAGCCTAATTTATGAAAGGTTCAGAGAGATTCTGGATCAAAAATGTCAAGTCCACTGAACATATTCATAGTCCTGACTTTCTTTACAAATCAATATCAAAGGCTGCACAAAGTAAGCACAGAATCCGTGCTCAGTTTGGTATTCCAGAATGCTATTTGAGAGAACTTAACAGATTGGTGAGACTATAAAAGGGGTTGCAGATTCTAGGAGCAAATTCATCTCTTCTCCATAAGGCCTTCAGGGGGATGCATTACTGTGCTTCTACATTGCATTACTTACATTATGTTCTTGACTAGAGTTTCAGAGGCTAGTCAGAGTAGACAGTGATATAACCAGGAGGCTAATCTCAGAGAGTTGTGTATGCTGTCTTGCGTGGGTGAGAACTAAAAAAGTAGAATGTGCAAGACAGTCTCCTCCATTATTGACTTTATTTATCATGAATGACGTGATTTTTTCCTAGTCTTGTAGTAAGTCTATCACCAACAACTGCTGTGAACAGTGAACAGCACAGATGTAAGAAGAGAGAATGATTTCTGTTTGAGTGACCAAGAGTCAGGTGCATAGCCAAGGAAAATTCCCAGAAGGCACGAGCCAAACCAAAGTAGGCGGGAGCATGTGATAGAGTGGATTTGAATGAGCAGCTGGTCTCCCACAATTCTCCTCTCAGTCAGAACTTCTTAAATTCCCACTTCCCTGAAGCCACATCAAGAGTCTTCCCATGATTCTCTCACCCTGTGGACTTCTATTCTGTGGATTGGGCGCAAAGTCAGGAACTCGAAGGAACTCCTCTTCTCCACAAATCATTAACTAGACCAAAAATAGAGCCTATTCACCTGTTATTCTGGTGTTCTCAAAGGGCTCTATGTACATGGCTTTATCAAGTGAGTTATGAGAAGAAAGGCTTAGGAAAGTTAGCTGACTTCAGTAACTCTCTCCTAGAATTTTATTGAAGTTAAACAGTTAGAAAGGGTAGGTAACACACCATCAGGAAGAATGCCAGAGGAAAACTCCAATCCTTTTTGTAGAGATCTGAGTCCTAATATACAAACATTGAACCCCAAAGAATAAACAAGACTGCAAGATTGCAGTCTGATTTAATAAATTTATTTCAGAAGTGATTAAAAGAAAAGAACAGCCCTGGCCAGGTGACTCAGTTGAGTGGACCACTGTCCCATGCACCAAAAGCTTGTGGGATTGATTCCCAGTCATGGCACAAAAGATGTGGATTCAATCCCTGGTTGGGGTGCACACAGGAGGCAACCAATTGATACGTCTCTCTCACATCAATGTTTCTCTCTCTCTCTCATGTCTCTCTCCCCCCCCCCCACCCTCTCTCATCAATCCTAGGGTAAGGATTAAAGAAAGAAAGAAAAGAAAAGAACAAAGTAGTTTGTACCTGGATGTGTTGAAAATAAACAGCTCTTTCACTGTGCACAATCCAAGCGAAATTTCATATGATGAAACTGTTTGACTTCCTGCACTGCTCTTCACCTCTTCAATACTTTATCTAGAATAACAGCAATTCAAACAATCAAGAAATTACCCATTGTGATTTCTTAGGAAAGATGCAGCTCTTTGTTTCTAAAAATGCTCATTTATGTAACAAATGGCTTTGGACTTGCAGGGAAATGTTCACCTGATTATGTGATACAATTGTAAAGCATGAACTTAAAAGGAATGATGAAATCTTAAACACAAATGTGGAACAATTGCTCAAATAGCATGCAAAAGTCCTTCATGATTAAATGAGTCATGGATTAGAAAAATACTGTATGAGAATCACTGCTTTGTCTGAAATTTTCCTGGGAAAATCAACATATGTATCTTAGAAATCACTAATCTCTAAATTGGAAGAGACCTTAGATTACATTAAGGGCAATTTTCCTTAGTAGGATGAACACTTCATTGAGGTTTGCCTAGGATTTTTCTGATTTTAGCACCGAACGTCCCCAGTTTTAGAAAACTCCTCAGTCTTGGACAAAGTAGGGTAGCTGGTTACTCTACTTTTTGGATTCATGCAGCCCCTTGATCACATGACCTACAAGAGACTAAACTTTTACAGGGTTTTATTCCTGATCACTGGTCAAAATTAGTATCCCTAAAACCTATCTTTTTTCTGTCTTCTGTAGCAAAATAAAGTTAATTCCCTCTTCTACCTGGTAGCTCTCTGATTATTTGAAGGCTGCCCCTCCCCATCCCATACTTTCCCAATCCAGTCTCTCTCCTTCATCTGCTCCTTGCATATCCTTATTCCATTGGTAACCCCATTACTCTCCTCTGGACAAGCTCATCTGTCAACCTCCCTTACATGGTAACATCCCAAACTGAGCTCAAGCTTCCACACACTGCCTGAGCCTGGGCATCATGCTTGCATGTAGACAAGCTTGACATTCCATTAGCTCATTTGGCCGCCATGTACCACTACTGAGTAACAGTACAATTTATGTCAACAGAAAGCCCCCCAAATTTTTCACACATGTTGCCCTGTAGTTGTGCAATTAAGCTTTAGAACCAAACATCACGCATTGATCCCTTAGAATGATCCCATTTTTCCAGCCTAAAATTTCAGCATTGGATCATAATTCATCACTCAAATCGCTCACTCCCTTTTCAGGTTCATGTAGTCCACAAATGTGTTCTGTGCATCAACATCTGCAATCATTCAAATAATTGGCAGAAATGTTTATTAGATCAGGATGTAAGACCAGATCATTAGTTAGTACACAGCAACTTGCTACATAAACACAGGTATTCACATGGGTCCTTTATTGTGAAATATTTTCTAGAGCTTTCCCTATTTCCAGATTTTAGAAAGGAAGTTGAAACCAGGAGAATGCAAATACACCATTAGCAATACATACTTCCTTCATTTTCAACCAGCAACTGCCTTCTCCTCTACCTTTAGTTCACATATATTCCTTCAGGTGTTTCCAAACTTCTGTCAAGCAAGGATAATAGAATTCCCACCACAAGCCTTGAACTAAGCAGGGCTCTGCAGGCACCAAATACATCATTAATACAGTTCATCCTATGTCCCTGGTTCTCCTCTTTCCAGGTAGTTGAAACAAGAGGGTTTCACTTGCCCACTACTTTTGAAGTCAGGAATAGCCACGTGACCTGCTTTAGCCAATGACATGTGTATGGAGTGATCCTCATTACATCCTGCCAGAAGCTGTAAAAGCCAACTTTATGGTCATCATGTACACTTCCCACTGTTGTTTTCATCAGTGCAGTGGGTATCAGGTGAAGCCTTTCGTTAGCTAGGTGCCTGAGAGAACACATGATCTGAATCCCTCTGCCTGCCCACATTAGACATGCAGGCAGAATAGAAAACAAAGCCCCAGAGATTTTGGACATTGTGTTACTGCTATTTGACTTAACCTGACTATTACAATGACGATGTGGAAGTAGAAAGAGACCAACTCCTATTTATGAGAAGCTTATAGTATAGTTGAGTAAATAAATCACATCCACAAAATAAAAGTAGGGATTAAAAATTAACGTATGGTAAAAAGCTAAACTGGAAAGTGGGGGTAATTAGCAAATAAGATATGGTACTAAAGGTGAGTCACTAATACAATACATTAACAGAAAATTTAAGCCCTGCCCAATGTGGCTCCGTTAGTTGGAACATCATCCCCTAAACCAAAGAGAAACATTTTCAATTCCTGGTCAGGGCACATGCCTAGGTTGAGGGTTCAGTCCCAGGTAAGAGAGGCTATGAGAGGCAACTGATCGATGTTTCTCTGTTATATTGATATTTCTCTCTCTCTCTCTGTCTCTCCTCCTTCCTCTCTCTCTAAACCAATGAAAAAAAACTTCCTTGGGTGAGGTTAAGAAAAATAATTAGAAAAGGGATGCTCAACATGAGCTTATAATTCTCAGAAAACATTTAATTTTGATGAAACAGAAGAAAACATAACCATATAATTTATTGAAAAGCATTATAGGAAATGGTTCTACAAATATGTTGACCTTTCTTTTTTAAAACTGCAATAAAGGTGCAAGCTTAAGGTATGAGGCCATTTTAAGTCATTTGATTTTAGCCTTTTCAATAATTAGCACTAATAAGGCATTCAGGTTTTTTTAAATAGATGTATTGTATGTCTCTGTCCCTCATAAATGGACAGACTTAGCACTTTATTAAAGACAGAAGGGCCATCCTTTACAGGAATTTTATAGGAACCTTGGCAGTTTTGGTAATGCAGATAAAATGGAGTTGATCTTGGCGCCCACTTAAAATATGATGTATTTTATTTCATAGAAAGGTCCATTATTATGAGTATAAAGGTAAATACTGGCTTTAATACTGTAGGCCCAACATCAGTTTGACTGATCTAAAAATATATAGCCTTTTTTCTTTTTAAAAATATATTCAGCCTCTCCTTTCTGTCCTTTTATAGAAATGGAAGAGTTTTGATATTATGTGGAATAGTTGTTCATTCATTCAACAGGGATTTACCAAGCACCTACTCTCTGCCTGGGATCATGTGAGATGTTAGCTATTCATTAATGAAAGGAATAGTTAAGAGTCTGTTTTCAGGAAACCTGTAGTCTGGAAGGGAAACAGGCAGACAGTGGGTTGGATGGGGAGGACTTAGTAAGTAAAAACAAACAAACAAACAAAAAAGACTGTATGTTCCCTACCCTGAAGCAGGAAAGAGCTTTGAGTGTTGGAGGAAATCAAAGCTACCGTGTGTCAATCAAGCATGGTAAATGAAATGGAAAGTAGCTTCAGATAAGGTTAGAGTTGGGTAATGGGCAGACCACCCGGGCCATGTAGGCCCTGTTAGGGATCTTTTATTTTCATTTTGCCCTAAATGTCCTCAGAGTTTTGAAAAGGGGGTGCAACATAATTTCCATCTTAAGAAAGTCATTCTGGCTATTGTGTGAAGAATCATTGGTGGGATTAGAGTAGAGATGGGAATTAAGAGAAACTGTTGCAATAGCCCAGGGAACAGTGACAGAGACTAGGGTGATACCAGCGGTAATGGCATGAAATAAATAGATTAAAAATACACTTGGAAGTAAATGTTTCAGGAATAGACGATGGGCTACATGTGAGGGGTGACGAATGTATCAGGGAAAACTCCCAGATTCTGACAGGAGCAACATCTCCATTATGCACAGTGTGGACACGAGGAGGACCAGATGAAGACAGCAGAGTAGGAGCTCTCTGTTGATACACTCAAGTGAGGCTGTTGAATGCCAACTGGATACACGGGTCTAAAGCTCAGCAGAACAGAGCTGGTGAGAGGCAGGAGTGTGCGCTTAGCACTGGTATTAGGCTGTGGGAGAGGTGCAGGGCTCTGATGGCTCTGGTCTCACACAAGAGATGACAAGTGTGGGTTACAGGAAGGAGGGTAATGTGCGTTTGAAAAATGGGAGCAAGATAACAAGAATTCTTGGCAGCCAAGAGGAAGCTTAGTCAGAAGTCCAATAATTTAAGAAAATAGTTAATTTTTGACATCCCTTGATCCAACCCCAGACCTCTGGGAGAATATGGAAAAGTTTACACCTGCTCCTGACATGCCCCTAAATCACTGTTCAACAAAGTGGCATCTCTCCCCTGTGCCTGTCCTCATCTCACAAGTTAGCTTCATTTCAACTCTTACTAATTTTCATCTCCCACTCAGTGACTATTTTTCAAAAAAGAATGACATTTTTATCACTTCACTACTTTTTACTATCCAAGCAATCTTGAGTAGAGGAATGCTTCCCAAATACCAAGCTATGACAAAGTATTCACTAGTCCATGGCAAAATGAGAACATTGGAACCATGGAAGATATATATATGTCAATGTGGCCAACTGTCACTTCCTGGGAAAGATGCCCCTTTATCCTGAAATAATGTCAGTTGTGCCCTTTTAGTATTGAATTGTCCCTCCTATTATGAAATAATGGTGATAGGAGTTATTTTTTATTTTACTTGGCAAAATAAAAACTGAAGAACAACAAAGCATCACTGAGAAGCTAGATGCATTCTGTAGCTAAAGAACTCCCTCCCAAACATGGCTCCAAAGTGCCTAGGATTCACATTCGGGCCTCAGCAAACTGCTAAATGCCATCTATATGTGAAGTTGTTGTCAGAGAGTCAAAACCACAAATGTTAGGGTGCGCTTTATTGGCAAAACTGAGTCATTGTGCAAAAAGCCAAAAAACTCCTGAACTGAAAGAACTGTGAACAGGGCCCTGTGTAGCTGGTTTCTCTCTCACAGCCCTCACCACCTTGGGTTCTTGACTTGATCAAATCAACTACAAAAAGACTGTGCTGGCACTTGGACATACTTGAATATGGTCTGGGTATGACTTGCTATTAAGGAATGATTGTTAATTTTGTTAGATGTATTAATGTCATTGTGCAAGAAAATATTTTTATTTTTTAGAAATGCATACTGAAGTATGAGGTGAAATTTATGGCATTTGAGGTCGCTTTAAAATATTTCAGCAAAAATGAAATGGATAAACCCAATGTGGCAAGCTGTTGAACACCATTAAATTTAGATAATAATGAAGGTACATTCATTAGTCTCTTTACTTTTATGTTTGTTTAGCATACATTTTTCACGTTAAGAAGTTTTAAAGAAGGGAGGGAGGGAGAAAGAGAAGAAGAAGGAAGGAAGGGAGAAAAGCTACTCTCCAACACCCCTATTATCATTTCATAATGACTAAAGGAAAGGAAGTGCTAAATTAATTAAACAAGAAGGCCAATACAATGAAGTGGCCCTAATGCATTGGCAGCCTACTAAGCAAACCAAAATCTAAACCTGTAGATGCCTCGAAGTTGCAAAATGAAACCTAGGGACAACCAACCACAAAGAGCCAACTAGGCCTTAAACAGTAGCCAAGCGATAATTCATTTTCCTTGTTTCTGCCTTTGCTCCGTCAGTCTCTCTCCAGAGCTCCCCTCAGCAGAGCGCTTCCACCCAATTCCAGATTGGTTCTGCCCAACTGGGATCATTTTTACTCAAATAAACTCTTAAAAATGTTAATATGCCTCAATTCATCTTGTAACAAAAGGAAAGTGGATTAAGAGAAAAGGAGAATTTCGCTCACACTTGTGAACACCGACTTTGGGTTAGTGTCTGTGACACACGCCCTCACATGCATTCACAGTGCATGTCAGGTGGCTTTTATTCCCACCGATTCCTGGAGGACAAAAACTAGACTCCGACTGGATCTATATTTTCACATGGAAAAGAGACAGAAAACAAACTAGGCACCTGGAACTATGCTGGCCACTAAAGAACTTCATCTCTGAGCGGGTTAAAAACAAAAACAATTATGCTAATACTTAATGGACTGCCTCTCAATCCCCAGTGCAGCAGCCTCCAGGCTCTACCAGGACTGGAGTGGGCCCCTCCTCCAGGCTCTTCCACAGCCGCAGCAGACCTGACAGCAGCCAGCGGTGCCCCTTCCCGGGCCTGACGCTGCAGTCGGTAGGCTGGAAGACCGAATCCTCACGCACTTGTCACACACACACTGTTGACCCCAAAAGGAATAGACGTGCTTGCAACTCCAACCGGACAGAATACTACTCTACTACCTCAGTGCGAGGAAGAATCGGTTCTTGCCCACCCAGCAACAGCTCAGCCAATGGGAGGCTGCCACAACTCAGCCAATGAAAAGTCACTATGTAACTTTCCGTTCCCTCCAATGGATGCTTAGTTTACATCAGCCTCTGTGAAAGAGCTTCCTCTGGTTTTATGAATTTCTAGGTGTTTGTTGTTGGACCACGGCTTCTAAATTTCCTTTTTTTTTGTCTTTCCAAATAAGCTCATTTTGCTGGAGAAATATCTGCCTACTTGTCAAAGGTCAACGGGCGTATGAGAAAAAAACAGAACTTCTGTCGATACACCCAGAAAAAAAAGTGATGAAACCACAAACCAACCCGAATGACTCTAACACATGACCCACAGAGATGCTAAACTGAAGGCTCTGCGGAGAGCCCACCAGATTCCTCTGCTCTTCCCAACATACCTTCAGTGCTCCACGTCCAGGCTTTCCTCTCTTAAAACACCACTTTGTTCAGGTTTCATCCCTACTCCAAAAAAGTCCGGGCATCCGTTCCTCAGCACAGCATGGTTACTGCGAGGGTAAGCTCAGAGCCGGACCACGGTCGAATCCTTGCAACTTAGTTGCTGGGTGACGTAGAACTAGTTCTTAACCACTCTGTGCCTCAGTTTCCACCTCTTCTCTAAAACTGAGGAAAATCCCAGGAAAGTGGATGACGAAATGAATTAGTTCAAGTAAAGCACCTAGAAAATACTGCTACGTAGCACTTAATAACGTTTGCGTCATTACAATAACCCACCCTTAATTGGTATCATTTCAGGCAGCTTACTTTAATATTGATCCCCAAATGCAAGCAGATGTCCACTGCTCCTTAATCCTTGTCTTTGCATAGTACTTTTGTCAAATATTCTCTCACCATTGTCTCTGCAAATTCTCCCCGTGTGTCACAACCCAGCTGAGCCCTAACCACCTGTCCCCAAGGTCTGACTGTTGCAGGCTCCCCAAACTCCTGCTAACTTCTGCAGTGTTTAAGAGTATCTACCACCACCTGAGAATTTTTAGAAAATGAGTCAGTGAGTCATGTCTCATCAGGAAACAGGCAGCACCTCAAAAATGCAACCAAAGGGACTATTTATGGAGGGTGGGCAGGGTTAAGGCAAACACAAAGGGACCTTGAGGTATCCAGGGACCAGCAACAGGGGAAAGAGTTAGCCTCAAGGTCTGAGGGAACGAGGGGAAGAAGCCCTTATTGGGAACCAGTGAAAAGCATAGAAGAGGCCAACCAAGTGTGGCCTTAATGCCTAGAAACAGCCACTGCAAAGCCATGGGGAAAGTGGTTAAATAAATACCCCAACCTTGGTCTCTTCCATATGCCAGTGTCTTACAGGTGATTCTCATTGGCCAGACCCAACTGGAGGCCAGAGCCCAGGCAGAGGTCAGTCTTCCAGGAGCTACAGAGAAGGTTGGAGAATAGATCTGGAGGAGCAAATGGAGACTAATAAGCGGGTTTGTACCAAGCTAATTATCACTCAATTGGAAACTGTCTTGTGTTAGTCCTTCTTGTCTCTCACATGCGGACCCCTGCAAAAGCCAGCATGGTGAAATGAAAAAGCATGGACCTTGAGATCAGAGACCTGGGTTGGAATCCAAACTCTGTCTACCAGCTTTATGACCTTAAAAAAAAAAAAAACTAATTTAACCTCCCTAAATCTCTGAGTCTCAGATTCCTCAGATTCCTCATTTGTGAGAAGACAGTAATCATACCGGCCTCACAGGGTTGTTGTGAGAATTAAATTAGAAAAATGTTTTCCTCTTCTTTATTCTCTTTCAAACTACTTACATATCCTTAAGACAGAGGCTCTAGTTCTTACACTTCTTTTATAGGTAGAAATGCTGAAAAATCAGTAGCAAGGTGAACAATTGATGGAAGTCTCTGCATTCAAAGTCATTCCAGGCAACTTAGAAAACTGCACGATCTTTGCCTTAAGCTGGCTTGTCTGCTGAGAAAAGCAGAAAGACGTCTAAAGACTCACACACATGTAGATTCTTGCACATCAAAGTGCAATCCAGCAGCATCACCACCACCTGGGAGCCTGTCAGAAATGCAGACTCTCAGGCTACACGCCCCTCACCCCCACCACCCCAGTAATCTTAATTTTAGCAAGATCTCCGGGTGATTTGTATGCACATTAAAGTTTGAGAATCTTTGCTTTTGAACTAAAAGGAACCCCAGGGAGCATCAGGGTATCAAACTCATTTTTACCAGGGGCCACCTCAGTCTCGAGGTTGCCTTCAAAGGGCCGAAAGTAATTTTAGAGCTGTATAAATGTAGCTACTCCTTAACTAGGGGCAAGGAGCTCGGTGCCGCCGCTGAGTAGAAACAAGGTGCCAGGCCGGATAAAACAAGGTGGAGGGCTGGATTCGGCCCACAGGCCTTGTGCTTGCCACCTGTGATACAGATTCTGGTTACACCACCTCATTCTATAGCTGAGGAAACACGTCCAAAGTGACATAAATTGTCCAAGTGTTACAGAAAACGCCCTTCCCCTGGGGGTCTTGTTACTCTGTGGCTCTTTATGCCCACCACTGATTAAGAACTGTGGCTCTCAAAGCCAGAGTTTAGTGAAAAGGAAAGGAACTATCTACTCATAAGTTATACAGGTTCAGAATGGCAGAATGTTGCCATTAAATCCCAAAGTCCCTTTAAACACAACCCCCCCCCACACACACACACAGTCCTGTCTCCCCTTGCCAAACCAGATCAGTAGGGGTACCGTATCTCAGGAAAAGAACGTGAGAGTCCACAGCTCAGCTAAGCTCCCATTCTTAATTCAAAACCTCAAAACCACATCCTCATGGTGGGCCAGAGAATCATTCTGCATCCTTTCACACCTTATGGCCCGAAGAGAGAGATCCATATGGCTGCTACATCCTGCTTTCTAAGCCATGTGTTCGAGAGCGCCCTCTGCTCCCAAACCGCATGGTAAAAAGCCCCCACAAGGCTGCTGCACCTGGGTTTAAATTCTGGTGCAGATCTCCCTTTATAACCCCGTTTCCGACTCGTCCCAAGCTGGGTTACACCTGCCAGTAGTCTGGTTTCCTCTGCCTTTCTCAGCTGCCATTATTAGTCCAGGCAAGCATGGCCCTGTGACACAGAAGGCACCTCCAAGCTGCTCTCAGTGGCACAGGAAGCCCTCTCCCACCAACCCTGGCTACCACGTATCATGGGTTAGAGTCATGTCCCTCTCCCTGGCTCCAAGTGCAGGCACAGCCTTTTAACGTTATTAAAACACTGGCCACGTTCTTTAGCTGTGCAAAGATGCTCTCAATGGCCCTGCTCCACTTCCCTCATCCCCCAAGTGATAACTATGGCAGTTTTTTCCATTTTGGGGGACCTTCAGCTCAGCACCCCATTACACAAGGACCCCAGGGTGTCCTTTTCACTTTACAAGGTAAAACAACTAAATACATCCTGTCTCCCTTGCAGCTATGAGTAGCTACATGACACTTCTGACCAGTGGTATCTGCTGGGTGGATTTCTAGGGAATGTTAGCCAGACATGGCTGTATCGTCCTTCCCTGTTTATCCTTCCTGAGTAGCCATGGAGTCTGGAAGGGCATCTCGTGATAATAAAGCCACAAGCATGAGGATAAAAGGATCACATGTTGAGGGCTGTGAAAAGGAAAGACACGGAACCTGGCCCCAGAAGACATCATTCAGCTGGTGGCTAAATCAAGCCAGTAACTTCCTAATTTGAGCCTTCTTGTTATGTAAAAATTCAATCAGTCTGTGTAAGATGCCACTTGTTGAGTGTTCTGTTACTTTCAGTCCAGTCCACCCTGTGTAATGTCAAACAGCTGGCAAATGGCTAAGCACACATTAGGACTCAGGGCCCCTGCCCCCGAGTCCAGAGGCTTGTCCTATACCTGCTTCATTCACGGAGTCAGAGAAGTTTCCTTCCTGACTAAATGTTAGTAGATGCATGTGGAATCAAGAAGTGCTGACGGGTGATACACCTGTGCATGGGAGGGGAGGTGTTCTATAAACTCTTATAAAGCTGACAATAAGATGTTCAGGGCAGATGATCAGGTTCAGTCCAGAAATTCTGCTTGTGTGTGTTTACACGACTTTCTAAAAAGGGGAGACAATGAAGAGAGGAGAGAGCGAAGAACTGACACATCTTCATTTCAATTAAGGATCTCCGCCAACCATTGGTGTACCATGTGGAACTTGATATCTAAAATTTAAATAAGTACTAGGTACAACTTCTGTTCAGTGATGTCACCACCAAATGTCATGTTGATTCATCAGTGTCTACACATTCCATTAATATGGATTTACTGAGTTTTAAAGATGCATGTTTGTCTAACCGTAGGTTGCTATTCCCAAACATACTTTAAAAAACAATCAACAAAATGAATGAGCTATAGTATATTAAGTCTGAGACATCAGAAGAGTAAAGGCAAG
>PVKM010010423.1:0-12500 GCA_004027735.1 Carollia perspicillata
TATAAAGGACACATGGAAAAAAGCTAAGGGTGGTGGAAATGGGAGGGAGGTGGGGAACACTGGGGGGGGTGGACTGGGATGGGACTAAAACACAGAAAACTGTACTTGAATAACAATTAAAATATAAATAAATAAATAAATAAAACAGAAAAGAAAAAAAAGAATTTAATTTGAACCACATCAAAATCACAATTGAAATATAGTACAACTATCACTAAGAATCATCAGAAATCAAATTGAATGGAAGTCTGAAAACTACAGAATTAAAAAATGTCCACATCCATCAAGACTGGAAGGAGGGGCACAAACATGGAACAAACTGGTCCCTCACCCATGGTGGTAGATAAAAATTCAAGAAGAATATATTGGGAGAAAAAGTCCCAGCCCTATACCAGGCCCATCAGCCCAGGGTTCCAATGCCAGGAAAACAAGTCCCCACAACTTCTGGTTGTAAACACCAATGGGGATTGAGTTGGTGGAAGAAACTGTGTGAGCCCCAAGCAATTCCTATTAAAGAACCCAAACATGGACTCACCTACTCAGACTCACTCCATCTGAGCTCCAGCACTGGGGTAGCAGCTTGAAAGGCACCAGTGGTATACAGAAAGAAAATGAACTCTCTAGCATCAAGGTGAACAGAAGCCGTTGTCTCTTTTCTAAACCCTCCTCTCACAGAGCTGGGAAGCTGGTGCCATGTGTGAGACTCCATCAACCTGGCTAACACTGACTGGCTTTGGAGATCCCCAGAGACTACACCCAAACTACAGGCCTACCCAAGCTACTTTTCCATATGAATGGCTGGTCTTGACTCACGCCTCACAATTTTCTAAATCTTTTCAAACAAGTAGGAGCTGCCTTTAGTGAGCCCTAGGCCTGGCACTAACTGCAGCCAACTTAAATTCACAGCTTGGCTTCACTCGGGAATCCTCAAGCCCAGCACAAGTAGCAACCATCTCAGATTGCTTTATAGCTCAGACAGTGCGCCCCCAGGAAAAACACAGGTGAGGACTGAGTTGTGCTCCATCTCGGAAATTCCAGGGCCAGTGTACCCAGTGTACCCAGTGTACCCAGCTACAGACCACCTCAGAGCATCACCACCCTGTGCCTACATAGCTGATTGTCTATGTAGGATGGATGTTGAGGTCAGTAGTCATAGTCAGCCTTTGTAGCTGACTGGCATGTGTAAATCCCTACCAATGAACTGCCAACAGCAACCAAGGCTCAACTACAAGAGGAAGATATACTCAGCCCACACAAAGAGTACACCTTGAGTACACAGCTTGGGTGATGGAGAGGCTGTGCCACTGGATCCTACAGAACACCTACTACATTAGGTCATACTAACAAGACACAAAGTCAAAGCAGCCTTACCTAATACACAGAAACAAATACAGGGAGGCTGTCCAAACAAGGAGACAAAGAAACATGGCCCACATGAAAGAACAGATCAAAACTCCAGAAAAACAGATAAACAAAATGGAGATAAGCAATCCATCAGCTGCAGCATTCAAAACACTGGTTATAAGGATGCCCAAGGAACTTAGTGAGGACCTGAACAACATAAAAAAGATCCAGTCAGTTGATGCGGACCGTGGCTCATGGGGTCCTCAACATTGTGGATGAGGTACAAGAAATTCACACAGACTACCGAGTCCTGTGGAGGAAAAGGGTCAGCATGGCTTTTCTCTCAAGAGGAGAAAAAACCTCAGCCCTTGCCATGACAGGCCTTTATTTCTTTTCTGGGCATATTACATTATGGTCCTCATTTACTATGCACAGGTTCGCTTTAGGTGGTTACCTTTTACAGAAAACAAAGATGATGCCACTGATCACATCATGGAAGAAGGATATTTGCAAATGCAAAGGGAAATCAGTGATTGAACTGGTTACACTCCATACTGGGGAGTTTTAGCATGGATTTTAGGAAGTTACAGTAAGCACTTGCTATCTCAATTCAGGGTGAGGGAGTTTTAGCAAAAGCAAGTCTCATAGCAGTCTAGGTACAATGGAGACCAGATTCCCCATAGGAGAACCTATCCATGGGCGTGGGTCCTGTGCATTTCCGAGTAGGAGCTGGGCCCATGCCATGCAGAATGGTCTCCTATAGTCAAAAAAGAAGGATACACTAATTGAAATAAAGGACAATATACAGGGAAACAACAGTAGAGTGGATGAAGCCAAGAAGCAAATCAATGATTTGAAACATAAGGAAGGAAAAAACAACCAAGCAAAACAACAATAAGAAGAAATAAACCAAGAAACTGAGGATAGTATAAGCAGAGTCAGGGATAACCTCAAGAGGTCTGATATTGGCATCATAGGATGCCAAAAGGAAAAGATGACAAGCAAGAAGTTAGCAATCTATTTGATAAAATAATGAAAGAAAACTTCCCTAATTTAGTGAGGGAAATAAACACGCAAGTCCAGAAAGCACAGAGAGTACCAAACAAGATGAATGCAAAAAGGCCCACTCCAAGACACATCATTATCATTATTAAAATGCCAAAAGTTAAAGATAAAGAGAGATTCTTAAAAGCAGCAAGAGAAAAGAATTTAGTTACCTATAGGGGTATTCCCATAAGACTGTCAGCTCATTTCTCAAAAGAAACTTTGCAAACTAGAAGGGATTGATAAGAAATATTCAAAGTTATGAAAAGCAGGGACCTATAACCAATATTGCTCTATTCAGCAAATATATAATTTAGAATCTAAGTGTAGATAAAGAGCTCTCCAGAGAAGAAAAAACTAAAGGAGTTCATCAACACCAACCATTATTATATGAAATGTTAAAGGGACTTATTTAAGAAAAAGAAGAAGATCAAAATTATGAACAATAAAATGGCAAAAAATACAAATCTACCGGTAATTGAAACTAAAAAGAAAACTAAGCAAACAAGAAGAACAGAAAGAAACTGTGGATACAGAGAGTGTTTTGATGATTGCCAGATTGGAGGAGGGTGTAGGGAAATGGGTGAAGAGGTCAGGAGATTAAGAAGTACAAATAGGTAGTTACAGAATAGCCATGCGAATGTACAGTATAGGAAATGGTATAACCAAAGAACTTATACACGTGACCTATGAACATGAACAATGGTGGGGAATTGTCTGAGGGAGTAGAGGGTACTGAATGGAAAGGGGCAAAGTGGGAAAAATCAGGACAACTGTATAGCATAATCAATAAAATATAATTTAAAAAAGCTAGATGATTTTAGTAAAAACACTTTCCTGGTTTAATTACTCATATATAATTAATATCTAATGCAGTAAAATGTGAATAGACAGATATTAAGAGTGCTGAAATTATGGATAATAATATTTTTCTTTCAACATTTTGTAATTTGATTTGTATAAAAACATGTGTTACTTATATGATTGGGAATTATACTTTGCATAAATGAAAACGTCAAAAAAGAAGAGTTGATTTTAATTATCAGCACTTAGAGTTTCTCATTCACAAAAATGTTCTGAATCCCAGATTAAACCTGGAAAACCTAAAATTATAAATTCAACTCATAATGATAAATCAAAATGCCATTTCTTAAAATAAAAGCCAATTAGTGAATATGAACTTTCACAAATAATCTTATTAGAAGATTTTACTGATATTTTATAGAGAGTAGTATGAGAATATTTCTAGCCCTGACTGGGAATTGAACCAGGGACCATTTGGTTCACAGGCCTGCACTCAGTCTACTGAAATACACCAGCCAGGGCTACAGAAACAGCTTTTATTATTATTATTATTTCAGGCTTTTGCTATTCTGAAATCATCTGAGTATAGCACACACATTTGTACATAGATACTCCCTCAACTACCTCCATGGCATGCACCTTCCTAATTGTACCTTTCCAGTTTTCTACTCTACCATGTAACATTTTATTAGTTTATTCATCACATAAAATAGTATCTATAAATTATTCATATACATACATTAGTTGTCATTTTGAGTTTATAAATTATTCTTTAAGATTTTTTTAAAAATTTCCCCAAATTTTATTGTTCAAGTGTGTCGTCTCCATTCTCCCCCCCACCCCAGCCATCCCCACTTCCCACCCTTGATCACAAACCCCTTTGGTTTTCCCATGTGTCCTTTATACCTGTTCTGGAAAACCCCTCCCCCTTTCCCCCGATTATCTCCTCCCATATCCCCTTTGATTATTGTCAGTTTGTTCCTAATTTCAATGTCTCTGGTTATATTTTGCTTGCTTCTTTGTTCTGTTGACTACTTATACATGAGATCATACGATATTTGTCTTTCACTGCCTGGCTGCTTTCATTTAGCTTAATGCTCTCCAGATCCGTCCATGCAATTACAGAGGGCAGGAGCTCCTTCTTTCGTTCTGCTGTGTAGTATTCCATTGTGCTTTGATCCACTCATTTACTGATAGGCAGTTAGGTTGCTTCCAGCACTTTGCTATTGTTAATTGTGCTGCTATGAACATTGGAATGCATAGGTTCTTTTGAACTAGTGTTTCAGGGTTCTTAGGGTATAATCACAGGAGTGGAATTGCTGAGTCACAAGGCAGTTCCATTTTTAGTTTTCTGAGGAAATTCCATAATGTTTTCCACAGTGGCTGCACCAATCTGTATTCCCACCAACAGTGCACTAGGGTTCCCTTTTCTCCACATCCTCTCCAACACTTATTGCTTGTTGATTTGTTTACAATGGCCATTCTCAGTGGTGTGAAGTGGTATCTCATTGTGATTTTAATTTGCATCTTCCTGATGGTTGGCCGATGCTGAGCATCTTTTCATATGTCTCTGAGCCCTTTGTTTGTCCTGCCTTGAGAAGTATCTATTCAAGTCCTTTGCACATTTTTTAATTGGGTTGTTTGTCTTCCTAGAGTGGAGTTGTGTGAGTTCTTTATATATTTTGGAGATCAAACTTTTGCCTGAGGTATCTTTGGAAAATATGTTTTCTCATACAGTCGGTTCTTTTTTCATTTCAATGCTGTTTTCTTTAACTATGCAGAAACTTTTTATTTTGATGAGATCTCATTTATTTATCCTTTCCTTTGTGTCCCTTGCGCTATGGGACATATCAGTGAAAATATTGCCGTGTGGAATATATGAGATTTTCCTCCCTATGTTCTCCTCTAGTACTTTATGGTGTCATGACTTATATTTAAGTCTTTTATCCACCTTGAATTTATTTTTGTGTATGATATAAGTTGGTGATTGAGTTTCTTTCTTTCTTTTTTCTTTCTTCTTCTTTTTTTTTTATTTTTGCATGTAGCTGTCCAGCTCTCCTAACACCATTTGTTGAAGGGGCTATTTTTACTGCATTTTATGCTTCTGCCCACTTCATCAAATACTAATTAACTATACTGTTGTGGTTTATTTCTGGACTCTCTATTCTGTTCCATTGCTCTGTTTGTCTGTTCTTATGCCAGTACCAGGCTGTTTTGATCACAGTGGCATTGTAATACAGTTTGATATCAGATATTGTGATCCCTCCTACTTTTTTCTTCTTTTTCAAAATTGCTGAGGCCATTTGATGTCATTTATGGTTCTATGTAAATTTTTAAAATGTGTGTTCTATATCTGTGAAATATGTCATTGGTATTTTAATAGGGATTGTGTTCAATCTATAGATTACTTCCTGAAGTATGGACATTTTGATGATATTAATTCTTCCAATTCATGAACATGGTAATGCTTCCATTTATTTGTGTCTTCCTTAATGTCTTTCTTCAGTGTTGGGTAGTTTTCTGAATACAGGTCTCTTAAATCCTTGGTTAGGCTTATTACTAGGTTCATTATTTTTCTTGTTGCTCTAGCAAATGGATTTTTTTCCTGAATTCTGTTTCTGATATTTTGTTGTTGGTATGCAAAAATGCCTTTGATTTCTGAATATTGACTTTGTATTTGGCTGTTTTGCCAAATTCAGCTACTTGACTTATTAGGTCAAATAGTTTTTTATTGGACTCTATAGGGTTTTCTATGTACACTATCATATCATCTGCAAACAATGACAGTTTTGCTTCCTCCTTTCCAATTTGGATGTCTTTTATTTCTGTTTCTCATTCTGATTGCTGTGGCTAGGACTTCCAATAGTATGTTGAATAGGAGTAGTGGAAGCAGACATCCTTGTCTTGTTCCTGATCTTAGTGAGAAAGGTTTTAGTTTTTGCCCATTGAGTATGATGTTGGTTATAGGTCCCTCAACTATGAACTTTATTATGTTGAGGAATGCTTCCTCTATTTCCACTTTGCTGAATGTTTTTATCAGAAATGGGTGTCGTACCTTAGCAAATGCTTTTTGTTCATCTATTGATATGATCATGTGATTTTTGAATTTGCTTTTGTTTATGTGATGTATTACATTTATTGATTTGCAAATATCGTACCACCCTTACATCCCTGGAATGACTCCCACTTGATTATTGTGTATGATCTTTTTAAAGTATTGCTGAATGCAGTTTGCCAATATTTTGTTGAGGATTTTAGCATCTATGTTCATCAGTGATATTGGCCTTAGGTTTTCTTTATTTAATGTGTCTTTTTCTGGTTTGTGTTTAAGATGCTGGCTTCATAAATAGAGTTTGGTAGTATTCCATCATCTTGGATTTTTTGGAATAATCTGTGAAGGATAGAGGCTTTTACATGCTTGGAGTTTTGTAATTACTACTTCAGTTTTGTCACCTGTTATTGATATGTTCAGGCTTTCTGTTTCTTCTTCATTCAGTTTTGGAAGACTATATTTTTCTAGAAATTTATCCATTTCACCTGGGTTTTCCAATTTCTTGGTATATATTCTTGTAGTGATTTCTTACAATTCTTTGTATTTCTGTGGTATCAATTGTAATCTCTCCTCTTTCATTTCTGATTGTGTTTATTTGGGCCCTCTCTCTTTTTTTCTTGATGACTCTGCTTAAAACTTGTTGATTTTGTTTATCTTTTCAAAGAACCAGCTCCTGGATTTATTGATCTTTAGAATTTTTTTTTTGTCTCTATGTCATTTAATTCTGCTCTGTTCTTGGTTATTTTTTCCTTTTACTTGCTCTGGGCTTTCTTTGTTATTGTTACTCTATTTCTTGTATCTGAAGTGTTAGGTTGTTTATTTGAAATGTATCTACCTTTTTTAGGTAGGCGTGTATCACTATGAACTTCCCTCTCAAGACTGTTTTCAGTGTGTTCCATACGTTTTGGACTGTTGTGAGTTCATTTTCATTTGTTTCCAGAAACTTTTTAAAAGTTTCCCTTGATCCCATTCTTGATCCATTCATTGTTTAAGAGCATGTTATTCAGTCTCCATGAGTTTAAGTGTTTTTTAGTTTTTTCCTTAAGGTTTGTTCTAGTTTTAGTCCCTTGTGGTCTGAGAAATTGCTTGATATGATTTCAATTTTCTTGAATTTGTTGAGGCTTGTTTTGTGTCCAATAATGTGGCCTATCTTTGAAAATGTTCCATGTGCATTTGAAAAGAATGTGTATTTTGCTTCTTTGGTATGAAAGGTTCAATATTTATCAGTTAAGTCCGTTTGATCCAGGACGTTGTTCAGTGTCACAATATATCTCTTGAAGTTGTGTTTGGAAGATCTATCCATTTTTGATAGTGTGTTGTTAAAATCCCCTACTATAATTGTGTTGCTGTCAATAACTTTCTTGAAATTCTTCAACATTTTCTGTACAAATTTGGGACCTCCTATGTTGGATGCATATATTTCAATAATGTTTATGTCTTCTTGGTAAATTCTTTCTTTGAGTATATAAAGTGTCCTTCTGTGTCTGTTTTTATAGCCCTTGTTTTGAAATCTATTTTGTCTGATATGAGTATTGCAGCCCTGACATTTTTTTCCTGTCCATTTACTTGGAACATTTTTTCCAACCCTTCACTTTCCATTATGTAGGTCATTTGTTCTGAGATGAGTCTCTTGTAGGCCACATATGTGCAGGTCACTTTTTTTCATATCCATTCAACTACTCTATGTCTTTTAATTGAGCATTTAATCCATCCATATTTAAAATTATTATTGACATGTACTTACTCATCACTATTTTACTTCATTTGTACCTTGTTCCCCTCTCTCTCACTCTTTTTCTTCCTTTTCTTAAAGTAGTCCCTTTAGCATCTTTTGCAGTACAGGTTTGGTGGAGGTGTATTCTTTGAGCTTTCTTTTGTCTGGAAAACTCCTTATTTGGCTGTCAATTTTAATTGAGAACGTTGCTGGGTAGTCTTGGTTGCAGGCCTTTGTTTTTCATTACTTGGAATATTCCTTGCCATTCCCTTCTGTCTTGTAGTGTTTCCATTGAGAAGTCATCTGCTAGCCTTATTGGGGATCCCTTGTATGTTTCTTCATGCTTCTCCCTTGAGCCTTTAACTGCTCCCTTGGTCTTTGAATTTCACCATTTTAATTATGATATGTTGGGTGTCAGCCCCTTTGGATTCCTCTTGACTGGAACCTTTTGTGCTTCCTGGATTTCTGTACTTTTTCTCTCATCAAATAAGGGAAGTTTTCCATCATTACTTTTTCTTTTTTATGCATTTTATTGATTTTGCCATTACAGTTGTCCCATCCCCCTCTTCATTCCCCTCCACCCTGCACACCCCCTCCCACCCACACTCTCCCCCTTTAGTTCATGTCCATGTGTCATAAGTTCTTTAGCTTCTACATTTCCCACACTACTCTTGCTCCCCTCTCTATTTTCTCCCCACCTTCTATGCTACTTATTCTCTGTACCTTCTCCCCACATTCTCCTCCCACTCCCCTGTTGCTAACCTTCCACATGACCTCCATTTCTGTGGCTCTGCTTCTGTTTTAGGTGACCACTTAGTCTGCAATTGTTGTAGGTGTAAAAGTTAATAACTGTGAGTTTGCTGTCCTTTTCATGTTCATATTTTTTATCTTCTTTTCTTAGATAAGTCCCTTTAACATTTCATATAGTAAGGGCTTAGTGGTGACAAACTCCTTGAACTTGACCTTATCTGAGAAGCGCTTTATCTGCTCTTCCATTCTAAATGAAAGCTTTGCTGGATAGAGCAGTCTTGGATGTAGGCCCTTGCCTTTCATGACTTGGAATAATTCTTTCCAGCCCCTTCTTGCCTGTAAGGTCTCTTTTGAGAAATCAGCTGACAGTCTGATGGGAACTCCTTTGTAGGTAACTGTCCCCTTATCTCTTTCTTGCTGCTTCTAGGATTCTCTCCTTCATTTTAATCTTGGCTAATGTAATTATGATGTGCCTTGGTGTGTTCCTCTTTGTGTTCAACTTCTTTGGGACTCTCTGAGCTTCCTGGACTTCCTGGAAGTCTATTTCCTTTGCCAGAATGGGGAGTTCTTCTTTATTATTTGTTCAAAAAGGTTTTCCACTTGTTGCTCTTCCTCTTCCCCTTCTGGTACTCCTATAATTTGGATTTGGAATGTTTAAAGATGTCCTGGAGGTTCCTAAGCCTCTCCTCATTTTTTTTTATTTGAATTTTTGTTTCTTCATTCTTTTCTGATGGGATGTTTCTTTCTTCCTTCTGGTCCACTCCATTGCTTTGAGTCCCATTTTCCCCCATCACTATTGGTTCCCTGTGCATTTTCCTTCATTTCACTTATCAACACCTTCATTTGTTCATATAATTTGCGACCAAAATCAACCAATTCTGTGAGTATCCTGATCACCAGTGCTTTGAACTATACATCTGATAGGTTGGCTATCTTTGGTTGCTTAAAAGTATTGGCTCTGGGGCTCTGAGCTTTTCTTCTGTTTGAGTTATTTTTGGCCTTAGGTGATCATCATTACTTCTTCAAACAGGTTTTCTGTCACTTGTTTCTCTTATTCTCCTTCTGGTGTCTCTATTATATTGATATATTGATGTTTCATGTTGTTCTGCCATTCCCTTAATACCTCTTCATTCTTTTTTAGTCTTTTTTGTCCTTTTCTTTCTCTTTCTGGGAGTTTTTTTATACCTTGTCCTCCAACTTACTGACTTGATCCTCTGTTTCATCTTAGCAGCTTTTGATTCCTTCTACAGTGTTCTTCAATTCAGAAATTGTATTCTTCAGTTCCTCTTGTTTCTTGTTGAGAGTTTCTCTTTCCTTTTTCATGTAGACATAGTTTGCAGTAAATTCCTCATAGTTTTCCCCGTAGTTTTTGGTAATTCTTGTTAAGGTCATTGATCTTCCATATAACCATTGCTTTGAACTTAATGTCTGATAGTTGACTTGCCTTTATTTCATTTAACATTCTTTTTGAGTCTTCCTCCTTTCCTTTCATTTGGAGTTTATTTCTTTGTCTTGCCGTTGTTTGTGAGACTCTTCTTTTTAGTGTCTGCTTCTAAAATTGATTTGTTCTGGCTCCCTGAGTGTGTTGTGTGAACTTCTATGTTAGGAGATCTGTGAGATTCAGTGGTGTAACCTCCTTGATATTTTGAACTTGCTGCTCTTGGGATGCCATTTATGTTGGCTCTCTGGATGTAATTGGGTTTTGATTGTTGTTCTTTGCTGGGTCCTTCCTCCAGCTATTTGGTCACTATGCCCACCAGGTCTTGTCGTGCAGGTGCTACCAGAAGAAAACCACAAATCTCAGGGAATAAACCCACATCAACAAAAATATCTCCCCTCAGCAACCTCAGTATTAATAGCAAATGAACCAGTACTAACAATGGTATAAAGAGATTAAGATAATTATAATAAAGGAGAGAAGTATACTACAATATAAATTCTAGTGTCTTAATATGCACAAACTTGTTGGATAAGAAATGAATGTTGAAAAGGTATGCATGAATTAAAAATATCACTAATCATGGAGAAGACCACAGTGGATTTCTTCTTGGTAGCCTCTTGTATTTACCACTATTTTTTCTTTCTAAATCCACCTATGGTGATGTCCAATGTTGACCCCGTCTGACCTTAGGCAGCCTGCTCTGAGACTGCCATGGATCTGCTGTCTGTTTGTCTCCTTCAGTTGTTATCTATTCACTTTGCACTCAGCAGCCAGGCTTAAGCTCCATAGGGCAGGAAAGAATTCATCCTGAGGTTCAGGCTATTCTTTACCTTCAGGCTGCTGCTGCTCAGAGGGTAGTGATCTACCCGAGCAGGATGGCTGCTGCAGTATTGGCAACAACTCAGCACAGTGATACTGGTGACTGCTCTCTCAGTTCTCTTCCCCAAGCCTCAATCCCCCATTTCTCCTCAAGTGTGTCTAGTGCACTCTGCCTCACACTTGCCAGGGATCTACTATCTGTGGCTATCTGCTTCATTTGTTAATCTGGTCACTCTGTGCTCAGCAGTCAGGCTTAAGCAGTCAGGCTCTGCTCACTCTAAACAGAGCAGAGGCAGAGTCTCTCTTGAATGCACAGCTTGTTTCCCCTCAGGCTGATGCTGCTCAGAGGGGAGTGGTCTACCTGAACAAGATGCCTGCCACTATATGGAGGATAACTCAGCACTGGGATCCCTGCAGCTACTCTTTCCACTCTCTCCCCAAAGCTCCCATGTTTAATCTCTCCTCAGTTGTCTCTAGCCCACTTAGTTCCCATCTTTGCCGGAACCCTGGATAAGTTATAGCAAGTGAAGATTTGTTGTTGGACCTTTAAATGGCAATTTGTGTCCCCAGCTGGCCTTCTCTGGCAGAGAGCAACCCTGCCCCTTTTTGCTGCCAGTTGTTAACTGTGTACTTTCTGGGCTCTGGTGTTCTAGGCTGGGGATCCCAACCTAGGGTTTAGGCCCCAATCTTCCTCAGGGGATCCAACCAGCTACTTAATTATTCTTCAGACTTGCCACCTGTGGGTGCCCAGGGAACCCTCTCACGTCTCGACAGCACTCCTTACAAGACAGGTTGTGCTAAAGCTGATTCTTCTGTCTGTCCGAGGTTATAAGTCTTCTCTCTCACTATTGTTCAATTGTTTGTTGTGGGTGATTACTCCACAATTTACTTGTAATTCCAGATTGATCCTGGGAGATTAGTGTGGCTTCTATTCACTCCTCTGCCATCTTGCCAACCAAAAATTGATAACAGTTTTTCAAGGACTACAATTTTATTTAGTAATTTTTCATGCATGGTAATAAATAGTACCTTAGATATTTGAAAGTTATAGTGGTTTTCCTTACATCAATAGAAGAGTGCTGTAGATTTAATTCAACTTTTTGTACATGTAAAACATAAGCCCAATAACTTCAGTTTTATTAAATATCAATGACAAACTCTCTTCTTGAGTTTTTATTTGTATTGGCTACAATAAAATTTCATGATTTACCCCAGTGAGTGAAATAGTGGTCTTATAAAGGACACTTCTTACAGTCTCCCCCTATGGGAGTAACCTATGCTGAGAACTGAGAGATTAGAGTTGATGATAGCTTGATATAGTGGAAACATTGGGGAAATATCAGTATTCTTTACCCATGAATGCAAAATATGAGAATAGTCTCAGGAACTGTCACCCATAAATGGCATTCCTGACTGGCTTTTTATTATTTTTCATATACCAAATACTTCTTTAATAAAAGTTACAATGATCTGGAACCTCACTACTATTTACTTTTAAAGGAATTAATATAATCCCTAGGGAAAAGATTAGC
>PVKM010010423.1:17500-34959 GCA_004027735.1 Carollia perspicillata
TGACAGAAGGTGGCTGCTAGAGCTTAACATATGTACCAGTTCCATGTGATGGAGCTGGTTCTTGCAAACTAAGCTCATCATTTATTCTTTGCTGAAGTCAGCAAATAAAGTTAGAGAGACACCCAGTCATCTATCACACCAAATAAAAGAACATAATGGCTTTCAAAAGGGTTTTCCCACTTACCCAAAATGCTTTCTGAAAGCTTCTACCTCTGCAAAAAAAAAAAAAAAAAAAAAAAAAAAAAAAAAAAAAAAAAAAAAAAAAAAGAAAGAAAAAAGAAAAAAAAAAGAAAAAAATTAGAACAATTATGGCAGATTGCATGAAACGTGAAAACGTCACAGTAACTGCTACTTTCATTATGTTTGTCTTTGGGTCATGATCAACGTACAGGAAGTTTACCATATGGTATCAAAAGAATGATTGGTATTGTGAATGATGATTTGCAGTCATCTAGGATCCTGTCAGGATAATCTGAAGGGAAAATTGGTCTTTCAGGTGCATGTTCAAAAGGCTTTGATGGATTGAAAGTAACTGTGAGAGCTGTACCATCCGAAGAGTGGCCTAAGATTGCAATGCTAAAGTATGCATACCTCAGTTACAAAACTTTTGAAAGGAAGTCTCAGCCACAGAATGCATATACCTGTAGAGTTTTGCATGGGTTTTATATGAATACAATTTTAAAAAATAGCTGCTTGCACATTATACCAGAAAAACCTCCAAAACTGCAATTGCTTTGAAAATAGATTTTAGGTTTTTTGGAGTTTTCTGAAATGCTTGGTCTGTATTTTGATAATTGTGCATATTATGTAAAGATGTTGGTGGACCCATAAATGACCAGACTTTTCTAAGAAAAATGTTGCTTTAATGCATTTCATGAATTTTTACTTATATCATTGCTTGCTAGTAATAGCAAATCTGCTTTTCTGCATCTGCTTTGCGTAGCTATTGTAAGGCTTTGAACTAATGTATGTATTTATTGCTTGAACTTCTGTGCATACCCTATAAAGCATAATGTCTGACAGTTTAAATGGCTCATGTATTCTTGCTTCTATCAAGCTGATTATGGGGACTATGATCTTTTGTATACAAGAAATTTTAACTGTAGCACAAACATCTGTTTACGTATTGGTGGAATATACCTGTTTTATTTATCTTTTTTGAGGTAAACTAATTTTTGATACTTTTCATTACTGTGTACTATGTTCATACTTTGAATTCTCTGACATTAGAAGTCATGGTTGAGAATTGTAACAGCTGTTATTTGTTCTGTATTCATGGCTTTCACTGCTGAATAAAATAAAGGATCATACCTAGGATTTGAAAGAAAACTGTCTACCTCTAACACCAGGGAGTTATCATATTTTATTTTACATAGATTTAGTCTACAAAGACACAATTGCTTAAACCTAGTGGGCTTAAGGCTTATATTCTATGTGGTTGGATTTGTGGCAGAGTCATACTATTTGATAATCAATTAAAATTTCATGTGAATGTTACAAGTATTCAGTAGAATTACCATTAACTAAGTTTTCTTTAGGTTAACATCAATGTACTGTATCTACAGCTGCGTAACTTTATACGAATGTATTTATTTGTGATTAGAGAATCAAAGAATAGATAGCTAGGAATAGAGCTACAGAGGCACACTTAAACCATCCTGGACTTTAATGTCCCTGGATAGATTCAGTCACAATAGCCATTAGGTAATTTTGTAGTTTTCAAATTAAATAAATTAAATATTCACATTTTAGATAATTTGTGAGACTTCACCCTACACATGCCAATATTAACACACATTTGGACAACAGCTTTTTAATGTCATAAAGTTATGGAAAGGAACATGGCCTACCCTTGTAATTTCACAAGTTCAGGTTGCAATGAAAGGTTTTTTTTTGTCTTTGAACAGTTGCTAGATCTTACCTAACAAAAAGAAGGATGTACATTTTCCTATAGAATTAATGTATGAACAGTGTGTCACTGCTGTTGAATATAAAAATGTATGTGAAAACATTTCATTCACTTGACCACATTTCTGAAGTATAAACAAAAATTATAATTCCTTTGACCCATTTATAACCTCTAGGATTTAATTTTTTCAGAGAGAGCCTTTTTTCCCTGCCAGAGTCAAGTCATAAATTTGTGTATACATGACCCACAAATTGTTTAAAATCATTTTCTTAGAATCAGAGATTCACAAACCAAATCATATACAAAATAAATCAATAAAGGTAGGGGCTTCTTGTCAAATACATCCCATTAAAAACTAATTTCAAGTTAAAACTTGACATGCTCACATAATCATCACATGTTTTCATGCTTTTATTCTAATAGAATTTGACATCACAATTCTGAACATTAAAAAAAGTGAGGGTAGGAAGAAACATAATTACTCTATTTAACTTTATTATTTTCTTCATCTTTTGGGGGGCCTCTAAATATCAGTCACATCCACAGTATTCTGCTGTGGTTTAAGAGGATGTACAGGGATAGGTAAATAGTTTTCCAAGCGAGTACTTCTTTGCCTGTAGTGACCACTCCCAGACCTTTATTAGTGTCCAAAACAGGCAAGACAAGCCATCTGCAGAAGGAAGGTTTGCCTTTTTCTTTAACTTTAATGTACATTCCAGAATTTTTCATAATTAAAAGTAAAAGAAAATAAATATGTTGAGTATATTTTATTTTATGCATATTAGATTTTTATCATCCTCGTGAGAGAGTACCTTGACTAAAAAGCTTCAAAAAGATCATACATTGTTTTAAGAGAAATATAAACATAAAATTAATTTTATTGAACCTTATAATTCATATTTTATTATCAATTAGTTGAAAGTAAATGAATACCAACATACCCCCATCCTGTGTATTTATTTTTTTAATTTATTAAAGGCTATATAACAAGATGTGAATCCAATGGTCTTATACTCTCTTCTAAATGTAGGGAAAATAATTTAGAGATTAAAACTAACAATGCAAGAAAAAGAAAAATTGATTTGGCAAATGTTTTGTAATTAAACCTTGGTTCAAACTCTGGTCACTCTAGTGTAAAATACTGTGATACCCAGACATATTGTGTTAGGTCAATACAGGATTCAACTGCTTTGTAAAAACCCAGTTACTAATTTTTTTTTAATTTTTAAAAATTAAAACCAAGGTAACAACTTAAAATCTAACTAACTAGAATAAAAATACAGATGGCAAATTACATTGTAACCATTTCTCTAGGCAGAAGTAGTGAAAGCTAAGTATCCAATTCTACTCTTGCTTCCAAATATTTCACAAAATGAGATTCAGGCAACTTCTAACATTTAAATGCTAATGAAGGAAAATAACATAAAATACACATTTTCATTATTAAGCAGGTTTTGAAGTGCATTCAAAACATTTTAATAGCAGAGTACAATATTACTGCAGGAGAAAGTGTAACTTGAGAAAATAAGGTGTGGCTTCACTTACAATTTGACATATTATTTCCTTTTCTACCTTTCTGTCTCTGTTCAGTCACCATCAACACATACTAAAAGAAGCCATGTGACAACTGAAAAAATGGAAACGCCTATAGTTATAAGAGTTTAGAAGTTTCTGAGGAATTTGTACCTTACATTGATTCTAATGTATTACTTCACCCAATAGATACACATGAATGTGTACAAACACACATAGTTCAAAAAATAAACAAAATTATAGCTTTAAGCCCTAAATGTTTATTGTTGATTTCACACTCTGCTGTGAAGTAAACACTTGATAGCTTTTGAAATAAATATTAGTCAACCTGTTTTCTAAAGTTGAAGTTGACCTTATTCCCTAATTCATGAATCTTCAGGTTCCCATGATCCTATAGAAAATACAAACATGTACATAAAAATTATTCTCCTTCCCTTCATATTTGAGGATACTTGAGGTCAAAAGTTTTGACAGTAAATACATACAGAGGCAAGTGAGGATGAACAGAAAGGAGAAATGAAAATGAAGAGTTATTAAAGAAAATGTGCTGGCTATGGACAGACATGAATGTGTTTGTTCAATTCTTCATGTCATGATTATAATGCTGAAGAGATTATCAATGTGGAACTCAAATATCTATATGATTGTCTTCTCAGTCACTTTCTCTAAAGTGCCCCCTTGTGTTCAATAACAACTTGCTTTTGCCCTGGGAAGATTGTATAGAGTAGATTGCTTGTTCCCTTAATACTCGGGGATGTTGATAAAGGACAAAGCCCCAAAGCCACCATCTTCTTGAAAAGCAACACATCCCTTGAAACATTGGAACATACTGGAGGGAACACCTGACCTGCATTCTCTGCTTAACTCTCCTTTAAATACATTTTGATGGCCCTGACTGGTGTGGTTCCCTGGGTTGGGCAGAGTCCCATAAACCAAAAGGTCACCAGGGTCAATTCCCAGTCAGGGCACAAGCCTAGGTTGTGGGCCATGTCTCTGGTTGGGGGCATGCAAGAAGCAACTGATTGCTGGTTCTCTCCCTCTCTTTCTCCCTCCCTTCTCTTCTCTCTAAAAATTAATTAATTAATTAATTAAATACATTTAATTAATTTATTAATTAAATTTAATTAAATACAATTAAATACATTTAATTAATGTATTAATTAAATACATTAAATGATGTTATAGAAAATGTGACATTTAAAGATTACCAATCCTCTTTGTTTAAATGTGGTAAAAATTAACAAGAAATCTCAGGAGAAAGTTATAAAATTCTAAAATGACATTCTCTTAATATAGAGTTATTGTAATAATGTATTCATATATCCTCTATAAGTCAAACAATTAAACTTTTTAGAAAAAGTTTAACTTTTCTCTTTTCATCAGTGGAAGGAGCTCTAGACAACTACTCTACAAGAAACCAAACCAACAGAACTTCAACAGAAATATTTCATCTGTAGATAATAGACTTAGATGTTAAGTCTTATAATAATACCAAAAGCTTGCTACCAAGGCCATACATTTATTTACAGTTTTAGTCTCTTGACTAATAGAAATTAATTCAAAGTTGATAAAACAAAAAAGATTTCAAATGAATAAACAAGTGGTTTTTAAAATTATTTTAAAGATCAAAATAGTTTCTCAATGGCCATGAAAGGCTGTGTGAGATTTATAAAAGAATACAACATTTTGTTTTTTTCCAGTCTGTGACACTTTATTCTCACATATGGTCTCCTTATATGGCATACTCAGTTATCCCTATTTGGTATTATTTCACTTTTTATTTTCCCATCATCTTAGATATAATCTTATAGTAACCACCAATGCAAAATGAAAAAATGTCATTAATTTTCTCCTCTGTAAAATTTAAAGATGTCACTATTGGATAATGTGGTGCATTGGTAGTTGTTATTTTGCTGAAGGAGCAGTCTTAGGCACATAACTATTACTACAGTCCAGTTGTTATTTCTTGCATTTAGGAAAATTATTGGGTCACTTGAAGAACACATATGATACATAAAATCTGAAAGATAGACATTGAGCTCAAGCATCTAAAAAGATTTCAAGCAGCTTAGCAAAAGTTAAGTGATGTACCAGGGTTTATTTCCAAGTAACTTAATAAAAAATCTGGAGGAAAATGTTTCTATATTTTATGCCAAAGAATGCAGAAATGATGGCTTGAACAAAAAAGAATTTATTTTCTATAACTCAGGTCTTCCATGGGCTCTAACATCAAAACCCATCAGGAGAACAATAGGTAGTAACTTCAAATTTAGTGATCATTCTAACTGTACTCAAAAGGTGAATATCCAGTGAATAGCTTTACTTTTCCACAGGGTCACAAAAGTATCCACTTACCTTTTGACATTTTTGGGAAACACTGGCAGTATTGAATAATCCAACATTTTCTTTACTGAACTATAATAGAGCACTTTTTAGAGCAAGAGGCATCCTGTTCCAGCCCATTAGAAAGAAGGAGCATTGATGGGGAGCTAACCAGTTGGCAGGTATTGCTCCTTATGCTAAGGGGCTGGGATTGAATGCAGGATCTGGGCCTGAAATGGAAAACTGGCTTCATGTAAATTTCCAGCTCTGATTGATTCATAGTGGCCACTTGGAGTGCCAGGCACAATGTAGAGGTTTAATAAACACTCCATTATGGACTATGAGGCTATATCTTCACAAGAACATGTATCATCATGTATCAGTGACGACAGATGACATCATCTGCCATGAGAAGAGGAAGGGGAGCAGGACAAAAGGCCCACTGATTTACCCATCTGTGCTTGGTCCCTCAATGACAATGAGATCTGGGAATAGTCAAACATGTGGCCCAAGTGTAACAGGTCGATTCAGACTAGATGCCTGGAAGCAGAGCGGGGAACCCCAATATGGCACAAGAAACTGCCCCCAGAAAAGGGAAGGGGTGGGGAAGAAACCCTGACACAGTGGTTGAAGCCACAGCCTGCAAAATAACATTTTTTACCCCAGGGGAAGGTAAACAACTAATGTGTTTGTAACACAGCCAGAGAGAGCTTGTACAGAGATTGCATAGGCTGAGAAGTTCACAAAACCCATGTGTGACAAGATGATGCCCTGCACTAGGCAAACAGATGCTGCACTCCTGTGTGTGACTACAGACTCTGCCCACTTCTGGTGGCCAAAAGAAGGTTAAAAAAGCTGAGGAGCTAACAAACATGGTGGGCATTAGCGCCCATTGGTTGAAAAGTTAGACATGGTGCAGACAGATACACATGGTGGATATGGGCTAGAATTGGTGGACAAAGGGACACTCCCACAGTGCCTAGGATTTCGGGAGGGAACTTTAAAACAGAACACATGCAGAAGCTCTTTCTCTTTTTCCTTACCTCATGCCACTGATTGGGGTGTGGTTCGGGAGTACTCATGGGACCCACATATGCCAGGCCAACTTGAACCACTTCTTTGCCTAGCATGGGTGGGAGCATGTGCAGAGACATAGTCCTGCACTGGAATGTGTCTTGCTGAGCTCTAGCCCTTGGGACATTATGACTTGTGCAGCATGGCACACGTGTCCTGGACCACCCTCACTCTCTTGCCCTGAGAGATACACAAGCCAGAAAACTTCCTTGGTCCCTGCAGCACAGGCAGCCTCAGGGACCAGGACCCCACAAGTGGAGCTACCCCCACATGACAAGATACAATGATCTAGCAGCACCCTGATCCTCAGGAGAGATAGAAGTTGCATGAGCTGATAGCAACTCTCGAACCCACAAGTGTGCACCCCAGAGAGACAGCTCGAAAGCTGGAGAGACCAACAACCCATTCATGGAGTCTCTGGTTCCAAAAAGAACAAGTAAGAAATGATGGGAAGCTTCTGGGCATGGATTTGGATTTCAGTCTTTCTGGGAACAAGGGAATTTATTTGCTTTGCAGAAGAGGTTGGCTCAGAGCAGGCATGCGTCCAGCCCCCTCAAATTGGGTACCCTGTTAATAAAGACCTTTTGCCTTCCCCACAAATCTTCAGTGTTATGCTTAAACACAGCAGCAGGTGGCAGGACCCCAGGCTGCCCACTTACACAAATTGGGAGGGTTATCAGTGGACAGGATCAATGAGTTGGGAATAATTTCAAATTTGGATGTTTGGTTTTAAAACAGGCTAAGTGGCACGTCTAACTGGTGAGACTATTATATTTGGTGAATTCCTGTTAGACATAAAGCCCTAAATATTGATCTCTGTACTTAGTTGGGACTATCCAAAAATGATTCCCATTCTTAAAGAATTGAGACACATGCTCACTATCACATGGAATAAGCTTTTGTAGTAGGCTGAAATTTGACCTGCTTGGGCTGCAAGACAAATTTCTTATTATCTCATTTCCAGCCAAGCCATTGGGCTGCTCTGAAATCAATACCATTTAGGAGTAAGGTTTTTAGTAAAGCTATATATTTATCAAAATCCACAATGTAATAGTTCCAGTTCAAACAACTTCTTTTCTGGGAGTGTTAAATGAAGGGACCTGAGGAGACCTACAGGCCTGAAGACCCCTGAAGCCCTAACTTAATGAATGAATGAATGCTCTTAGTTGGAACTTGGACATGTTTATTGTTAAAAAAATGTTTATTGTTTTCCATCTGGATGAGAAAGGCAGTTGACATGATTACATGTTCTAATAGTAACCTCTGGATACAATCCCTGCTATTATAATCTTTGCAATTCTCATTCCTGAGACCCTAGCTCTTGCATCAAGTCAGTAAGTCAAGTCTCCAAAGGGTCTGAATCTCTCTATGACAACTGGCCCTATGGGTGATTTAGTCTGCTTTTCTTTGTGAAGTTCTCCAGGTTTGTTCCACTTTCTGGTTTTGCTGACATATGCAATAACCCTTATCAGTGGTTTTCTTCCTTGACTGTGGCCTTCCCACTGTGTCTCTGTTTTGGGAGAAGAGGTTGTGCCTCTGCTGTCCTTAAGCATGAATTTCTTAAGATTGACATGTGGGCTCATAGTCTCTGCCCATAACTGAATCCCCAACCACTGGTGGAATCACCTCTTAGTCACTGGTGTATCCTGGGCCTTTAGCCCCAGATGTTCCCCATAAAATCCAAAATGCCTCTGCTAAACCTCTGCTGATAAATCTCACTACTCTGACTCTAAAGGAAAGAATGACAGATGAACCATCAAGAGAATTACATGCAGTGTCTGGCATTGGAAGTAAGAAATAAGTCTAAATGAGGACTCTCTCTGTTGATTACTATGTGCTAGAATTTATGGTGATTCCCAGGAGACTAAGAACATTGTAAAGATTAGGAACTTGGTGTTTATTTTCATCTCCAATAATTGACTACATTGGGAAGAATTTTAGAAAAAGTAAAAATCTAAGCTCACTGGATGTGTTCATTTGCAAATTCTGACAGTGAATGTTAAATGTTATATTTTTCTTTTGTTTGGCTACTCCAAACTTCAAAGTTATACATATATAAAAAGTGCCAGGATGATCATTCAAAGTCAATAAAGGTGACATTATCAGTTTGCAATAATGTGTATTTCAAACTACATTTACAATGCTGAACACCAGAGAAAGTATGAGTATAATCATCTTCAGCACTAAACCTCCACTGTTATGAAAAGATACTTAAAATCTCCTTGATGGAATTTACAAATATATTTTGTAAATCTTATAATCATTACTGATTTCCACCCTTTCAATAAAGCCTATAGTTAAAACAAAGTAAAACAAACAAACAAAAAAACCCTCACAAGCAGGTAGTACCTGTTGGCTGGAACGAGGCAAAGTAGACTCAAGGACTGGAGGCACCTAGCAGGCCTCCAAATACAAGCCAAACAAGATGCCTGTACCTCAGACCAATTCTTCAAGAACAACAAATGAGCCTTATTCAGTCTGAATGACTCTCCATCTATTGGTTCTTCGGTGCTGGGCCCTAAGCCAGCTATGACAGAAAGCAAAGCACTAGCTCTTCAAGGGCCATCTCAGTTTACCATAGTATGTGTGACTCCAGTAGCTGTTTTTTTTTTTTTTTCTTTTCCAAAGCTAGATATTCTGAGGGATTATATCTCTGGTGAAGATCTTGAAAGATTCTCTTCATGCCCTGGTATTACCCTAAGCAAATTTTCACATTTCATCTTGTTTGTATTAGCATCTTGTTTGATGCTAATTCTGTGACATGTCACAATTCTGTGACATGAGAAATTTCCCTATTTATCAGATGGGGAAACTGAGAGTTGGAAATGGCTATGGCAACATCACTAATGTCACAGAGAGAAAGAAAAACAACCCTGGGGTTTAAATGTAAAGCATCTATTTCCCCACAACTGTTTGCATGTTAGGTGTTAGTTTGATTTTTCACATGGACAGATTTTTAATGATAGAATGTTAAGTGAATTCTCACTGAAGTTGAAATCCTGAAGGACTAACATTACCTGATTTACTGAACCATTGTGTGCAATATCTGTAGGAAGTGATTATAAGAACAAATGGCTTTATAGACCTACATTTCTTATTCCTATGACAGACATGGTACCAATTTTTAAATTTATTTCTTTGTGGTCTGCTTAATTTCCCAAATGATTTGAGGTGACAACATGACTGCTATTTTGTCCCCAAATAAATCAATGCATATTATATTTGAAATTAATTGGCAACAGAATATTTTAGGTTGATTATGAAAATCTTATAAGGTTGTGATAGGATTGGTTTTTGGAAAGAAAAATAATCAGAGCCTATGGTTTATAGTTATGGTTTTTTTGGAAGTAAAGTGTCTCATCTCATTAAACTTCAAGTAACTCAGACACAGCCAATATCTGCCAGAGACCTATTTGAAGAGATGTTTCTTGAAGTCAGGGACTGCATGTTTTACTCATTTTCAACACTCAGAACTAATTCAGTGGCTAGTACAAAGAAGTACTCGATATAATTAATCACATCTAAGTAATGTGGTTTAATGCAAACAAGTAGTCTTTTTAACCATGAATTGTTTTATTGCTAAAACTACTTTTATTACATACATACTCTCTTTTTTCTTTGCTATCTATTTTATGTGGTGTCAGGAGGTATAATAAACCTTGTGTCAGTTGGTCAGCTTAATTTTAAAGTATTTTGAAAAGTTAAATAGCAAAACAAAACATATTGAAAGTCATTTCTCTACCAACTTATTTTCTTTGTTAGTTCAGTTGTAAAAAATGAAGAACAAAATCATTAACAACCCAGTCTTTTAGAGGAAATATAATTGCTTACACATCCAAATACTTCAACCAAGTTTGCAACAAGTGATTAGGCAGCCAACTGTGTTGAAAATGTGCTTGCTCATTCAGAGGAGGCCACGCCCCAGGGCTCACCCACTTGTTCCTCTTCCCTCCTAAAGTTCTGTCAGCACTATCCATGCCTATTAGCCATTTGTTGAAAATATAATGAGGCCACCAGGTGGTAAGAATCTCACTTCACCCACATTAGTCAGGCCAGGAATGTGTCTCTCCAGCCTTTCCTAATAACTATAGAAGTGTCTTTCTATCCAAGGATTCTAGTAATTAATGAATAGTTATGTTCCAAGTGCTGTGAACTGTATATTATATTCAAAACATATGATATCACAGATGTAGATCAAACACAAACATTTTTTAGTTTTCATGTCACATGAACATTCAATTATTTTAAAGGAAAGCAGAGTCATATTATATATTTAGTTTCAGGTAGTTTTCCTCATTCTTATCTTCCTACCTGAAGTTAATTTAGTTTTCAGTTCTGAAGTGAATAAGCGAGTGATGTCAGATGAATGGCAGCAGGAGAGATCCCTTCAGTCTCTCCCCCTGAAATTTCAACAAGTTGATCAGCTGTAATTCAACTAAGGATTCTCCACTCAATATATAGGCACATGCACTGAAGCATCTAAAGGGGGGAAATGGGAACAAACAAGAGGCAAGAAGAAAGGAGAACTCATATGAGCTACAGATGCACTCTACAGTACAGAGTTCCTGGTGGGCTTGGCTTGAAGAGGGAGGAAGCCGGCTATAATTGGCAGTTCCTTCAACCAAGAGGAGCAGAGAGTCTTGGTAGGCACTCCTGCAGGAGAGAGTAGTGCAAAATGGTGCTCAGAGAACTGAGTAAGGACATGACACAGGGGTTCTGCAAGAACAGCTGTTGGTGTTCCAAACTAAGAAATAGAGCCACAGAGCCCTGACATTTATCAGAATCCCAAAATTCACCTCCTGTCACTCTTGGTGTTGTATCTCTGAGCACGTTATCTGCAAACCTGAGAACTATTACCACAGAATCACATTTCTCTCTGTGACTGACCCCACGTTGGGACACATAGGGGGAGCGGGCCCTGGGGAGGTTTGAGATCACCATTACCAACAGGGCAAAACAAAGCTCACCCCCTGGCATACTGGTTATACTGATGGTAGCGCCAGAGGTCAGCTTTGGGATTTCAGAGCTGAAAGACTTGTGATTCAGTGCCATGCACTAGAAAACAGTAGAAATACCTCTTCCTAGAAATCTACTAAAGAAATGCCAACACATAAATGTCTAGACAGTAAAGGAGACATTCAAATACCATGAGAAACCAAAGTAATAAGGCAGCAAAGAAAGAAATTGAAAAATCTCCAGAAAGCAAATTGGAACATATGGAAATATGAAGTATGAGACATAAGTGACAGAGAACTCAAAATTGTAGTTTTAAAAATACACAACAAGATGTGAGAATATACATACAGACAGGCAATGTAATGCACTCAGAAAACAAATTAATGAACAAAGGAAAGCCCATCAGGTTATCATCAGACTTAGCAGAAGTTCTACAAGCCAGAAGAGAGTGGAACCAAATATTAAAACACTGAAAGAGAGAAATTACCAGCCAAGGATAATATATTCAGCAAAGTTATCCTTTAAATATGAAGGTGAAATGAAGACTTTTCCAGACATACAGAGGCTGAGGGAATTCATCACCAGAAGACCTCCATTATAAGAAATACTCACAGAAGTTATTCTACCTGAAACAAAGAGCGAAATGTCCCACAACTACTTGTAAGATCACCGAAAACTTACAGATTAAACAGGGATAATTTGTGACAAAATTATTAAAGGGGAAGAGGTAAAGGTCTAAATTGGCAAAGGAGGATGGAGATCAGATGCACTGAAAAGAAAACATTACTGTATATATGCAACTTTCTTTTTCATAAACCTAATGGCAATACACACAAACAAACCAAAATTGAGACATGCAGCTTAAAGAAAGAGGAAACAGAGGAAATAAGTATGGAATGCCACAAAACAAACAAACCAACAAAAACAGACAGAAACACAATGGAAAAGACCCAATGGAGGCACAGAGCTACCAGAAAACAAAGGATAAAATGGTTATTAGGTGAATTTGATAGAAACCCAACTTTTTATGTCCTGGATTTCTTTTCTAACTATACTGCTGACTTTTTTGAATGACTTGAATGTGGCATAGTCACTGTTCATTCCTCACTCTCATTCTGATGACCTAAGTAAAGCAGGGCTGTATTTTTTTCTTCCTGGGATCACAGAAACACATATTTTGCAGCAGTCGGGCTTCAAGTATTCAGAAAACACAAACTGACAGCTACCACCCTTTGGTCATATGGCCTTTTGCTAAATGGTTGATTGCTTAACATGTCATTCTTTAGGAACAAAACCAGCAGTATTGGGATCAACTACTTGTTGGAAATTAGTTCCCCTTGGGGTAAAAAGTGCTAAATGGTGTTTGCCTTTCCAGCAGGCTACCACATAAAATGCAGGAGATGAAAGCAGGATGCTAGCCAGCCAACCAAGGAGAAAAAGTAGCATGACTTCTGATTAGGTGACAAATTCTATTTTCTTTTCCCCAAATGTTTGTTGATTTCCTAGTAATCATTACCACAGACAAAGCTTAATGCAAAACTATGTATTTACATGTCAAGCTGATTGTTGAACTCTGTATTAGTTTCCCATTGCTGCTCTAACAAATTATCACCAATTCAGTGGCTTGAAATAACACAAATTTATTATCTTACATTTGTTCATCACAGGTCTCAATAAAGTAAAATCAAGGTGTAGCAGGGTGCTTTCTCTCCTAGAAATAATTCGGGAGAATCCAGTTTATTTGTAAAAGCTTCTAGAGGCCTCCTACAACCCTTGGCTTGTGGCCTTCTCCCTCCATCTTCAATGCCAGAATGGGTCAAGTCCTTCTTATTTCACTCTGAATTCTTCTGCCTACCTCTTTCACTTTGACCCTGTGATCATATTTTGCCTATGACAATGATCCAGAATAATCTCCCTATTTTAGGTATAGCTGATTATCAACCTTAATTTCATCTACACTCTTAATTTCCCTTTACCATGTAACCACATATATTTACTGAATTTTTAGATTAGTATGTAGACATATTTTGGGAGGCAATTATTTTTGCCTACCATAGACTCATTTTCATTTTGACTGATAAAGATAAAATGGGGTTTTCAACTAGAATTTCCAAAAACTATCTGTGAACAGCAAAATAGGCAATCATATCTTCCAGTTAAGTCCATTCTTTGCTCTTTGCTCTTATCAATGTCTTTAACTGGATTTGCTAGTAGCCTGTAGATTTTAAAATTCAATGATATCTTGTTCCATATTGTCTGTATTCTAACTTCACTGAGCCCCTTCCTCCTCACTTGCCTTTGTGTGGACAGCTAAGCTCGGCTCTCAGTAATGAGCCCCCTGTCACACAGCAGACCTTTGAAGAGTACCTACTTTTCATCATGACAAATATGAGCTCACACACATTCATACCTTCCTTTGTTCCCTCCAGGATTCCATCCTCATGAGTTGCCTCTTTGCTTTCAGGGGGAATCAAGGTAGCACACCTCAACAGTATTCTGTCTCAGGGGATGAGGACAGATAGCAGAGAGGGGATTTAGGCTATATCCAATAACTACTTATTTCCTGAGTTTGCCCTCACAACAGCTGGAGGGCTTGGAGGTGCTAAGCCCTCTGATTTAGAACTACATAAGTCTGAAGACTGAGCATTTTCTATGAAGGGCCTTCATCTTTGGAATTTCGTCTCTAAAGCTATTGACCTACATGGCCTTAAGTAAATTCTATTTCACCAGCAAAGTGAATTTCACAGCTAATATAGCCAAGCTGAATTGAATTATTTATTTTCAATATTGGCTACAGTTGTAGAACTCTGAGATATATGCAAAAATTAAACTCATCTTTAGAAATCTCAGGAACAAATAGCATTGCCTAAGACAAGAGAGGGTTTGACTATAATCTTATTTTTGTATTGCCATTGACTTGCTCTAACACTGAATTATAGCCTATGTTCTATGGTTATTTCTTCCATGTCATTTTTTGCCAGGTTAACCTTCCTGACACATTTTTGTGTTTGATTACTTAGGGTGTTTCTCTTTGTATCTTGATAGCAAATGACCAAAAAAAATAAATGTAAATAGGCACACAGTATACTTGCATATTGAGTCAGCTACACTTGCCTATGTAGGGGGACTGGAGTAAAGTGAATGTGAAGGAAGTTATTATCTCTCCAGCAGGGGCAAAGAGAAAAGCCAGTTCTGTCAAAAGTGAATGTTGAAACAAAAGAAAATAACCCCGTCCCAAATGCTCTGGGATGAATCGGCCTTCCTGGGGTCTTATTCTGGTTCAGAGATAGCTCTGTCCTTGAAGTATTCTCTGTTGAGTGACACTAGTCCATGGTATCAAGTAGTGTTTAAAATACCTAGATTAAAAAAGCCTTCTGTATTTTATGTCTCAGCTCCAACAGGTATATAAACCAAAATGAACTTGCAAATTTCATTGAAGCTTTATCCTCTAGCCCAGACTAGTCCCTAATGTCACAATTTCCACATTCCCTGACAAAGAATCTTTTACTCTAACCAAGTTCCCATTCACAGTTGGCACCTGGCCCATCCAGCGGGAGAAGCTGACTTTAGTGCTGTCCTCGCTCTTGTAGGGGTGGAGGTTAATATCATCCTTGGGTAGTGGGGACTAATATTCTGTTCTTTGTTAAAAGCTCTGAAGAATCAGTGTGTGAGATGTGATAATCGAGTTGATGCTATTCTTGTCCTGAAAGCATTAACATCAGTTCCCTTCCCCGTGGAAAAAGTAAGAGGATGTGACTTTTGACTCAGCACTGCCCAGGTAAATACTTTTTATCAAATTTCAGCCTGACATTCACTGATGTTTCAATAAGAACAGATTTCTTAAAGATTTATAGTAATGCAAAATAGGTCATGGATTTCAAATACATTCAGACTAAACAGTGCAGCTGCTTTTGTAAATCTAATAATGGTTCAATTAAACATGACTAGTATATCCCTAAGTCTGGCCACCATCTCATGAGGAGCCCACATCTAGTGAAGCTGCTCTTGGAAATGCCCCAGAATATCTTGCATCTCTAGCAAAATTTCTGCACTTAAAGGATGAAGTACTTATAGACCTCATGATCCCTAACTACAGAGTAGTATTGGAAAAACTTACGTTGTTGACACAAAACATAGAAGCATTGGTGAGTGTACAGTGATGCTTCTTTTTTTTTGAGTTTTTTCATTAGGAAAGGTGGGTCTAAGAGTATGATTTTAAGTGATGTGGTGGGTTGTAGGCAATATGGTCAGAGATGGCTGAACTTAGAAGCATGTTCAAGTTGGACCTGTTGAACCAGATGAATTTGCTCAAGGCCTAGCAGTGAGTCAGAAGCCCTCCATTTGATGAAGAATAATTTAGGAAGTTAGTGGTCACTGTCAGGGCTGTTCTCAAAGTTAATATGGCCTCAACATTGGACCAGGTGGGTTTTGCCACACCTATAGAAAAAATTTCAGCATATCCCAAGCCCTGATGAACTGAATAATTGATGATCCCCTTGTGGGTTTTTTTTTCCAGCTTCATTGAGATATTATTAACAAATTACACTGTAAGCTACATAAAATGCACAACATGATGATTTAATATGAGTCATTGCAAAAGTATTCTTTCACGTATTGACTGCATTGTTTTGTAGAATAGCCTAACTCACTAGTCTCAGTGCAGTCATGCCCATTCTACTCTTACTTTCTCCCATTACTGTCCTTGGACCCCTCCCAGGCACTTACGTTGGTCTTAAACTGGCCCAAGCACACCTGTGGCACATTAGGCCCCAGGGTGCTGAATGGACAGGCTATAAAGCATATGCTAACCATCTCAAAATCACCTCCTATATGCTATTTCTTTTCCTGCTAATTAGCAAGAATGGACCTTGCATGGTGACCCACAATTTTTTGTTAGAATATATTCCTGTTATGTGTCAAAGACAGAAGCAGCCTTGTTTAACTGATGGCTTTGTCCTTGAAACGAAAAACAGTCCCCAGCACTTATCCAGATATCTTGCTTTCAACTTTCATTGTTCTATTTAATCCACTTCCATAGTCATTGTATCTCAGGCAGGGAGACATTTCAGTGTACAAGTAATGTTCTAGGACCATGATTAATCCAAAACTATGGTTTGAAACATATTCCATTAGTCACGCAATCTGTATTTTCTGCCTTTTCAGGTCTATCATACCTTCATGGGATGCTATTCATTAAAAAGAATTGTGATTTTTATATTTAACACTTTTATGTGCATGGGTCCCCTTTTATTTGACTTATGTTGTGGCTCAAAGTTATCCTCTCTTATTTCTTTTAACTTCCTTTGCTTTAACAAGATTCTGACAACTGGGTGGTATTCCTACTGTGGTCTTGTTAGTATCTGGTTCCAAACCGGTACAGTCTTCCCTGATTTTTATTTTCTAGTGCATTTTTTCATTCTGGAATATTCTATTGCACTATTTTATTCTAATAGATTATAAATAGATATTAGTCTAAAGGTTAGACATTTTTATCCCATAATTTTTAGACCCTGTCACGTTTGTCAAATTATTTTTGAGAATGCAGTCACGAGGAAAGAGATTTTGTCCTTAGCTTTCCCCACCTTGAAATTATATTTATAAGTCATCTGTACTCTCTTTGGGGTTTTACTGACCTAATCATATTTAGTTTAATTGCCAATCTTAC
>PVKM010010424.1:0-34944 GCA_004027735.1 Carollia perspicillata
CAAAATATAACCAAAGACATTGAAATAGAAAAGGGGATGATAGTATCCAGAGGGGAGAGGGGAGGGAATTTCAGGGGAAAAGGGAGGGGATTATAGGAACAAGTATAAAGAACACATGGACAAAAACTAAGGGGGGTGGAAATGGGAGGGAGGTGGGGAGCACGGGGGGTGGACTGGGACGGGAGTAAATGACAGAAAACTGTACTTGAATAACAGTTAAAAACAAACAAACAAACAAAAAACAAAAACAGGTACAGGCACGCGCAGGCAAGTGTCTATCTGTTAGTGTGGTAGCAATGTTCTTAGGGCGTCCTTGAGTGCACCCATACCAGTTGAAGTTGTAAAGGCTAAACAACAGCATAGAGAAAATAATCACAGGTAGTAAATAAAGTCTTTTCATTTGGGTTCAGAAAAAAAAACCCAAAAAAGTGGTATGTTCCTACATAAATTATTATTCAGTCATAAAAAGGAATAAAGGAGTGATACATGCTAGAGTGTAGATGACTCTAAAAATAATATGCTAAGTGAAAGAAGCCAGCCCTGGCTGGTGTGGCTCAGTGGATCGAGTGCTGACCTGCAAACCAAAGGGTTGCTGTTTCGATTCCCAGTCAGGGCACATGCCTGGGTTGTGGGCAAGGTCCCCAGTGGGGGACATTCAAGAAGCAACTACACATTGATGTTTCTCTCCCTCTCTTTCTTCCTCCCTTTCTTCTCTCTAAAAATAAATGAAATCTTTTTTTAAAAAAGGAAGAAAACAGACATAAAAGGTCATATATCCTATAGTTTCATTGATATATCCAGAAGAGATAAATCTGTAGAGACAGAGTATAGATAAATCCACCAGAGGCTGGAGGAAGGTGAGAAATGGGTAAACACTGATTAATGGGTGTATAGGGTCTACTTCTGAAGTGATGAAAATGTTTTAGAACTAGATAGAGGTGGTGATACCATGAAATTGTGATGTAATAAATATCATTGAATTGTTCACTTTAAAATGATTAATTTTATGTTATATGAATTTCACCTCGATAAAAAAGAATTATATCAGTGTTAATTTTATGGAGTGTATAATTGTACTGTGGTTATGTAAAAGAATGTCCCTGTTTTCAGGAAATACACACTGAAGTATTTAGGAGTAAAGGGGTATGTTGAATGCAAGTTACCCTCAAATGGTTTAGAAAAGAATCTATGTATGTAGGTAGAAGGAAAGAAAGAAAGGAAGGTAGAGGAAGGGAGGGAGGGAGAAAAAAAGAAGGGAAGTAAGAATCTGTGTAAATTGTAAAGCAAATGGAGAAAACATCAACAGTAGGTAAATCTAGTTACAATCTATAAATGTCCTCTGCAGTGTTCTTGTGACTGTTCTGTGATCTTAAAATTATTTCCACACCAAAAGTGAAAAATAAAAAAGGGATGTGTGTGCTCAAAAGAATCCATGGAAAAAGCTGTAAAGGACATTACTGGGGTAATTGATGGTATGCTAATGTGGACAGTGATTTAAACAATAGCATTGGATTGATGTTAAATTTCCAGATTTTGATAACTGTATTGGCATTACGGTCTTAGAAAATACACACTTGACATATTTAGAGGTGAAGTGTAAGTAAGTCTGCAACTTGCTCAGTGTACCCATATGTGAGCACACACAGAGCACATGAGGAAAATGTAAATAGTGGGTGCTTGTGAATAAAAGTATATGGGAGTTCTTCTTATTTTTCTTGCAATTTGAAATTATACCCCCCACAAAAGTTACAAAAAGATGAAAGAAAAGGCCATACTAGAGACATGTGTAAGAAATAAGGTCTGTAAACTGGGTTCCCATTGATCTCCTCTAATACCACCCTGATGAAACCTGGAAGCTCAGTCCACACGTTCCCCTGACAATCCCCATTTTTCCTGTACCTGCGGCTAGTGGTAATAGTGCTAGGGTGATAGTCTGGATCTCCTTTTATCCTAGAACATTTAGGGTCTTCTCGTGTGACTAGAATATAGAGTCAAAGGGAACATTGGGAGGCTTCAACCTCCTGTGTTACAACATAAGGCCCAGGGCATCATGGTGTTCACAGTATCTTTGATATGACTCCACTGAACCTGGGGATACCCAACTGACCCTCAGCAGAATCTCTGTTACAAAAAACCTTGGTGCACAGAGGCTTGCTCAGGGTATCTTGGTAGGTGCTGTCTACCACAGGTGACTAAGGGGCCAGTAGACCATTCTTCCCAGAGACAAGCACCAAGAGCCCACCCTTTGCCTCTCTGCATACAGATGCCATGGCTGATCAAGGGGAGAAGGCTGCCTCATCACAGGAGGGGAGCTGAACTGGCAGGAGATGGGACAGCAGGTGGGGTGTCAAGAAGATTCTGGCTGATGTCTCTATTTGTGAGTTTGCACTGATGAGCTGGGCGAAATTGCCTATTCAGGGATATTGATGATCTTCCCGAAACCTATAAAGACTCCTAGGTTTCTGCAGATCACACTGGTTTCTGACCTTCTTGCATTGTCCTGGGGATGGCTAAGAGGACAGAAATGCTGCAATGATAGTCCTGGATGCATCACTTTGGTCCTCAAATTCTCCTTGCCAGGAATTTTGCCTCTTCCTGCCCCAAACCTCTTCATCAAAAGGCCTAGCTCAAGCCCTTCCACCTCCCAAAGTCAGCCTCAGCATGGGTGATCAGAGTTCACTAGGACATCCCCACTGCTCTGACTTCCCATGGGCTTCCTGGTTCCTCCATTTATCACTTAATTCTAAATATGCCTTCCGTTTGTGATTATTTCCTGAGCATGTGAGGCCCATGGGGTCTCTAGCAGCTGTTTCTTCATTCATCCTTTCTTCACCCTCAAAGGTCCCTACCCAGTAGCATCCATCCAACAAACACTCAATACTGGCTGACTGAATCAAGGGAGCCAGATGAGTTATGTAATGAGAACAATCTTTGGGAAAGATTTTTCTGACAGCAGCATAAAGGATGGGCTAGAGAAAAATCAACAACAAGCCCATCAATCATTATGCTTTTATTGAGCATCTCCTGTGTGAGCCACTCTGCTAAGAGCTTTTGGAGAATTCAAAGACAGTGAAGTCACCCTGCCTACTCCCCCCGCCCCCCGGAATTTAATTCAGGTTGATGAGACAACACGTGGGGAGTTACATAATAATACAAGGCATGAAGAGCCCTGCAAATCAACAGCATCAGAGATGGGGCACAGCAGGATGTGATTAATTGCCAGGTGAATGACAGACTACAAAGGAACATCATACCCTGCTGTGATCCAGCAAAGCCATAGGGCTACAGTACATGGTGGGTGATGGTGGTGAGGGCAAATGGGCATCCCCTTCCACATGGTGAGGGTTTGGGAAGGGACAGGATTGAGGCAAAAGAAGAATTTGAGTTGTGTCAGCCCACAGGGAGGGTTTCCATAGAGGAGACGAGGGGAAAGCATGACTGACAGGGGATATGGGCCTATAAAAGTGAAAATGGGGTATGCTCAGGGCTCTTGGGTAGTTAAGTCTGGTAGAGAGGAAGGTGAGTGGCAGGAGTCTGGCAGGCTGCAGTGGATGGGAAAGCATCATTACACCTGACTGAAATCTGAACACTCCTCAACTCTGCTTTGTTTTGTTTTAATCTGTTTTTTTCTCTCCCCTCCAATCATCTAGGTTCAAAACTTGGCATCACAGAACCTAAGAAGCACAGTTCCATGAAGAAGAGGATGGGTGGGACTGTCCCCACTATGTTACCACAGTTGCTGCAGGGAAATGGGGAGGGTGGACATGAAAGGGTCCCCTGGGTTTGTCCAGGACAGGCTGGGATCCTGCTAGGACCCCAGACGATGGGGTCAGGGGTAGGCAGCAGGTGCAGAGCTCTCTTTTGGAAACTCAGGCTGGAGAAGGAAGGTGAGGTTAAAAGATGATCCATGGATAGTGAAAGCATCAAAGGAAGTAATATTTTTCCTTAGTAGACGAATCCTGACTATGTCTGAGAAGAAAAGAAGTTGATGGTGATCAATAAAAGAGCAGTCAAGTGGGAAATAAAAATCAGGAGTGAAGTCCAGGGAAGTGCACAAAGGAGCCACCTGTTTTCACAGAGGAAAGGGAGGGCAGATAAGGTGGAAAGTGAAGATGATGAAGTTCACACTTCAGCAATGGTCCTTATCACCTGATTCCAGTCTGTTCTCTACTTTCCTCTGTGATGTATTCCTAAAAAGATGGCACACCTGAAAAGATGGGAAAGCAGAAGACCGGCAGTGGAGTAGGGGGTGCCTTTAGCCGCAGAGATGGAAGCACTTCAGAGTCTAAGTTGGGAGGAGAAGGCTGAAAACAGTCTTCTCAGCAAATGAGCAAGGGAATCAACCTGAATACTGCCAAGCTGACCAAGGCAACAAGAAGTGTTAAGAGGATGACAGCAGTAGTTGTAGCAATAGTCAATCATGACTCAGCTCCAGCTAGTGGCTTTCTCCAGCAAATCTGGACCAATTAAGGAACTGAGAAAAGGGACCATGAATGTCTACAGACAGGAGGTACTCCTCACACAGGCATTTCATGGTCCATATCTTGCTGGCCAGTCTTCCCTCAGAAAAGAGTCACTTGTGTGCCCTTAAATCTGTGTTTCAAAACTGTAGTGGATTTGTGCCTGCCCAGGATGTCCAGACATCTCAGGGAACTATGCTTCACTTCCCTCTACCCACATGGCTATTGAGGGAGCTGCCACATGTGTGTATGTGTGTCTATAGCATGACCCATACCCTGGCAAAGCTGACTGGTTCAGGGGTAAGCACTTGACCCCGATAGACCAATCAGATTCCTTCCCTGAGATTTTAGAATTTAACTTGAAAAAGAGAAGTTATTTTTTTCTTCTAGTGGCCAAAACTGAGGACTGGTAAACTCAGGAATTGTTGGTGGCTGGGCAGAGTGAGGGACAATAGAGAGCAATTAATGGTAAGAACAAAAGATGAAAGATGAAAGAGAGAGAGAGAGGGAACAGGCAGAGCCAGTCGGAAAATCTTCCAGGGTTCTTGGTCCTCTTCTCTATCTACATTTAATACCTAGATGATTTCATCCCATCTTAAGACTTTCTCTATGCTGATGACTCCCTCATTTATGTCTTTAGCCCTGACCATTGTATCTATCTGCCTGTTTGACATTTCCTCTGAGATTTCTCAAATTTAATATATTCAAACTCCAAACTCCTGATATTCCTCCACACCTGCTTTTCTGTTCATCTTCTCCATCTCTGTTAAAGACAACCCCATCTTTCCAGTTCTCAAGTTCAAAACCTTGGCATCATCCTTGAGTACTCTCCCAATTCAGTTCACCTTTAGGAAGTAATCCAGAATCTGATCATCTCCACTGCCACCTATTGTCTCTTTCCACCACCATCATCATGTCTGTCCTGGATTATGGCATCACTGGTCTCTCTGTTTCTGCCCTAGGCCTCCTCCTAACAGGCTTGGTCCTGTTCAACCCAAGTTACATTATGTAACTCTGCCTTGCATGGAATCACACTGTCCTGGGTTTCCTCTGACATCATCTTTGCAGATGCACCTTCCTCAATCCAGCTTTGAAGTTGGAGGCCACCAAGGCTTGGGCCCATGTCCTCTCCTTGCCCATCCACAACCATGGTCTTAATTTCTAATTCATTCACACTTCTCCTAAGGGCTCCAGCTCCCAACTGACATTTCCTCTTAGAAAACTCAAAACTACTCATGTTCAAGGATATGCAAGCAGAACTCAGGAACCCTAAACACCCCCAAATATGGTCCTCTTCCAGGGTTCCCTCTCTCAGAGAAAGCACCCTTCTTCTAATGCACTGTGTCTGCCACAGACCAGGGGGTTATCCCAATGCGTCCACTTCCCAATCACCAAATCCTTCATTACAAAGTTCAGTTGATTTTCCACCCCTGAACTTTCCCAAGTTTCCTCACTCCTCTTTATTTCCATCTCGCCCTGCTTGCAGCCCAGATGGCCACTCCTCTTCTCTGGACCAATGCAGAAGCCTCCTCGCTGAATGTTTCCACATCCTCTCTTCTCCCAATCCATTTTCCACATTATGAGTGGGTGATAGATTTCATCTGGAAATGATGGAAGCAATACTTGAGGATGACCCAGAGCATCTCAGCAGCCAGAGATGGTGGTGATCAGGTTGATTCATTCCTTGCTAAAACTCTTCATATGGCCTCCCACTGTTTTTAGGGTATAGAGTTGCACAGTCTAACACAACAGGAATGAACCACATGTGTCCATTTAAATTTAAATTAATTAAAATGTAATGGAAATAAAAGTTCAGTTCCTCAGTCATACTAGTTACATTTCAAGTGCTCTATAGCAACAAGTAGCTAGTGGCTATTATATTGGACCCACATATACAGAATACTTCCATCATCACAGAAAGTTCTATGGATACTATTGGTATAGTTAGAACTCCCTATAGTCTCTCACATGCCTACATAGTCTGGTCTCTGCTCACCCCTCTAGCCTCATCTTGTGTCACAATCCTGCTCGTCTTTCTGACCAGCTCCACTGTCCAACACTCTCCCTCTCACCACAGGCCCTTTGCACATGCTGTTTCCTCAGCTTGGAGAACTTTCCTCTGTACTATTAGACTTATTAGCTCAGGGATGGATGAATGGATGGACAGATGGATCCATGGATCCATGGATGGATGGGTGAATAGGTGGATTAAGGTAATGGTAGATTTAGCTAGTGTCAAAGATTGTAATCTTCTGGTTAGTCCTTATCCATTGAGAGATGGAGTTCTTTAGCCTGATGCCATCCAACACTCCTTCCCTCTTACTCCCTTGCTTCAATTTGGGGCTATCATCTCATGTTCACATAACTTAGCAAACCAGGAGAGAATGCACTGATCATGGTTCCAGGTTTCTGGTTAGGGTAATGATGGCTCCATAGTTAACCAATATAATGGCTTTCTATTATGACTTGCTTTCCATGGAGCCTGGGGTTTCAAGGAGAGAATATTCTAGTCTAGATAATGGGGCTATTTTATTATCTAAAAATTATTTTAATCCTCACCGAAGACATTTTTTCATCACTTTTACAGAGAGGAAGGGAAAGAGAGAAATATCAATGAGAGAGACAGAAGCATTGACTGGTTGCCTCCTATACATGCCTGGACTGGGGATCGAACCTGCAACCTAGGTATGTGCCCTTACTGGGAATGCAACTTTTCAGTTATGGGTCAATGCCCCAACCAAATGAGCCACACTGGACAGGGTAGAGTTATTTTTTAAAATCATACATGAATAAATGGACCTTCTCGTGTCCACTAAAGCCCTGGATGTGGCTTGGTTGGTGTGAATTGCCTATGGAGGCTGATAAATCCCACATACTGCCTTGAGGGGCAGATGCTCTGGGCCATCAAGTAGGAAGTTTCCATCATTTCCAGATAAAATCTATCACCCACACATAATTACATCAAGGAAAATAAAGGATTAGCAGTACCCTCTAGGAGTCAGACAAAAGGTGAAGCTATAAGGTAAGATCTTTTAAATGCACAAGCAGACCTGTCCCATTTCTAGTTTAGTTCAATTTAGCAAACTAGATTTGACTTTCACTCAGTCACTTAAATTGTTATTCTACTGCACACTGATGCTACAGGGTGACCTGAATTCAAGGAAGTCTTGGCTGCATAAGTACTTGGAGGAATGCGGCAAAAAGGCAGTGTGCTTGGTGCAGCCACTAGGGAACAAGTATGGGGGTTCCTTAAAAAATTAAAAATAGAATACCATGTGTTCCAGGATTTATACTCCTGGGTATATACACAAAAGATTTGAAAGTAAGGACTTGAACAGATACTTGTACTATCATGCTCTTTAGCAGTATTATTTACAAGAGCCAAAAGGTGGAAATGACCCAAAGTGTCCATCGACTGATGAATGGACAGCTATGAGGGGATAAACTAAATATGGAATATTATTCAGCCTTAAATAGGGAGTTGTGACATATGCTACAACACTGATGAGCCTCAGGGATATTATACTAAGTGAAATAAACCAGCAACTAAAGGACAAATACTGTATGATTCCACTTATATGAGGTCCCTAGAGCAGTCAGACTCAGAGACAGAAAATAGACAGATGATCGCCAGGGGCTGTGGTGGGGGTGCAGGGAGGGGAATGGGGAGTTAGTGTTTAATGGCTACAGAGTTTCAGTTTGGGAAGATGAAAAGTTCTAGAGATGGGTGGTGGTGATGACTGTACTGCAGCGTGAATGTACTTAGTACTATTGAACTGTATACCTAAAAAAGATTACAATGAAAAATTTTATATTATGTATATTTTGCCACTATACCAAAGAAATCAAAGCAAAAACAAAATGCAGTGTCCTTTACTGGGTATTTCTAAGGTAAGCACTCAGAGCAGCAGGCTAGCACAGCTCCTACCTGGGGACTTCTGTTCAATAAGTGTGCCTCAAAGCATTTAGGGCAGAAGCTGGAAGGCCAGGCAGTGACTTATCACACTGCTGCTGTCCATCAACTCATCTTGGGAACACTCTTTCCAAGATTTAAAAGTACCCAACTTTCATTAGCTGTGGGAGAATTTGCATTCTGAACTGGTAACTCCTTATTACTCAAAGTATAATGTCCAAATGCCTTCCTTTGCCATTCAAGGCCTCTCCCCAGTCTCTGATCCTTCCACACACACACCAGTCAAATGCAGCAATTATTCTTGAGCACCTATTAAGTGCCAGGCATTGCTGGAGGCACTTGAGATAAAGAGGCAAGAGACAGGCAAGGTCCCTGTGCTCAGCTCACATTCCAGTGGAGAAATGTGAGATAGGCAAGGAAACAATCAAACAAGCCCGATGACTGGAGCTATTGTAAGTGTTACAAATGAATCCAACAGGGCAACGTGCTGGGGTGTGGCTTCTCTAAGTCAGGACATAAATTGAGACCTCAAGGATGAGAGGAAGCCAGCCCTGAGAAGATCTAAAGGAAGAAGGTTTCTTCTTCTAGAAGAGAACACAGCAAAAACTCTGGGGCAGGAACAAGCTCACAGTGTTCAGAGAACAGAGTCACCAGGATGGCTAGAATGAGTGAAGGGGGAGCAGAACAGGAGATGAGGGGAGAGGCTGGTTGGGCCAGATTACCAGGGCTGGTTGGACATGGAAAGATGTTTAGATTTTTTTTTTTCAAGTGGAAGAAGTCACTTAAGGGTTTCTTTGGAGGAGGCTTAGTGAGGCATCATCAGATTTGCATTTTTAAAAGACATTTTTGTATTTTACATTTTAAAAAGCCTCCTTGATGCTTGCTTCTGTTGGAAGAATAGATTATACTAGAGGAGCTTGGTGGGGAAGCTGGGAGGCAGTCAGGAGGTGAGACATGATGGGGCTGGAAGAGTGGGGCACATATGCTTCCCCAACAAGTAGTGTCTTTTATACCCCATGCCTGTGCACATGCTGTTCCCTCTTCCTACAATGCTATTTCCACCATCTCCATCTGAAAAATTTCACTTGTGCTTCCACAGACTGCAGGGTGTCAGCTACATACTATCTACCCTTATGCCTAAACATGATAATTTGCTGCGCTGTCCTCTGACCTCATTTAAAAAATGGATCTCTCTCTCTCTTTTTCTCTCTCTGCTTTAGCTCTTATCACATACATGCTTCAGTGTGGAAAAAAACCTGGGTTTTTGAGTCAGACTACAACTGGCCCAAGGCCCAGCTCAGCTACCTATGGCTGTTGGACACTGGGGGAAGTGGCTGAAATGTCCTGAACCTCAGTCCCCTCATCTGGAGAACAGGAAAACAGCTATACTTACTGCAGACACTCAGATGAGGATTTCGGTGTCAGTAATGTACAAAGAAAGCACTCCCAGGAGAGAACAGTAAGGGAGCAGGGAAGCAGGCCAGGGACAGAAAAGGAGCAAGCAAGGGTGTGACCTCAGGAAGAATTCTCCAGGGAGCTCCAACCCATTGCTGCTGGGAGCTCTGGTGGGGTTGGGGGCCTAACTCACACTCGGCACCCTTTAGCAGGGAAGAGAGCTGGGCTTTTCACCCTCTCTCACTCACCAGTCACTGCCTAAGGGCCTCCACACCAGAAGGGACAGAAACTCCCAGGTGTTTTTTGTTCTCTGCAGGTGTGGGTGAGGCAGCTCCAGGAACCTGAGGGTAGGCTGCTAAAGAAGAGTTACAGGTGCAGCCATCTGAAAGCAGAAGCTCACCCCAGCTGGGTGAGGGGTGTGCAGACATAGTAGCAGTGTGAGAGGACATGTGCTGTGCCCACTACACCACCCTCCGGGTCAGAATGTGGAACAATCACCACCACACCCCATGCCAATCCCTGCCCACCCATGAGGAGGGGAGGCTAAGATAGAATCATCTCATTTAGGAGACTTCAGGCTCTCTGAGGACAGGAATGGGTTCCCTCCATCTTTATCCATGGAAGGACATTATTGAGTGAGAGAGTATCTTGTTGTCAAAAGCATTGTTTTACAAAGATACCAACTCACCCCAAAGTCTGTGTGCTAGGCAAGAGAATGGCATTTTATAAAGGGTCTTGTTGATTGCTGACATCTACCTGAAAGGTCAGGAATAGCATCATGCCTGTGTTATAGATGGGGAAAGTAAGGTCCCGGGAGATAGAGCAAGGTCCTAGAACCAGGAAATTTGAACCTTGAATATTTCACTCTGAGTGGAGCTGGGACCCTGATCCTTCTATTCTGTGTACCTATCTCCGCCCTGGCAGATTTCTTGGGGAAAAATCACACCTCCCCTTCTCAGAAGCTCCCTGGGGCCCTGTGGCTGTGAGGATTTGATCTGTCCTAACAAGTGGCTTCTGGGGTCCTCAAGGGACCCACGCCCCACAGTCCCCATCCCCCCAAAGCAAAGCCCCTCTTGCCTAGCCCCTAACTCCAGGGCAGTTGAGCTACTTACAAAGGCTGGAGCTCCTTTTCTGAAAGATTTGTGTCCAGCAACAAGCAGGCAGCACCAAGGGCACCTCTGAAAAGGCTCCCTGGTCATGAGATTCGGCTTCTCTGCAGGTTGGAGCTCCCTCCCCGCCTGACGTGACCCTACAGCTTTTCTGAGACTTAGGGACTAATCCTATTTCACCAAAATTCTTTTGTGAGCCTCAGACCTGGGTCTGTGGAGCATATTTTTAATTTGCTTTTTCTCAGAGGTAAGAGAGATGATAAAAGATCGTTGGAAACACAAGAGCAAAGGTATTTGATCTCCTTGGTGCCTTGAAAAGGAAAAGAAATGGAGAAGGCCACCTTTGCAAATTTTGGGGAAAGAAAAGTTAATCTTTCCCCCACAAATTTTAGTTTTCTTTCAGTCTCCTATCTGAAAAAAAAGGAATGAACAATTGCACAGATGCCTAAACCAGAAACCTGGAGTCATCCAACACCCCTTCCCCTCATTCACTCCATCTCCAAGTCCTGTTATTTCATTCTATGTCGAAGCTGCTCTCAAATCCAGCCACTCCTCTCCATCCCTGTCACTGCTGCTGCCCTCGTCTGGGCCTCCTGCCCAGACAATTGCAGTGGCTCCTCCCCAGGCTTCCCCATCCACCTCAGCCCCTTACCACCTGATCTTCTGGGAATGAAAAATGACCTGTGTCACCTCATCACCTGCTCCCCGGCTCCCCTGCTTCAAACATCCATTAAACTTCTCTTCACGCTGGGAATGAAGAACAAATTCCACATGGGGTTGGTCAAGATCAGGTCTGGTCCCACCCACCTTAGCCTGCATCACTCCTTGCTTTCAGAGTTCAGGCCACAGGCCCTTGGCACAGGCTGACCTCTCTGTTTCTTCATTCTCCCCTTAGCCTGGCTAACTCCTCCCTTCCTGTAGACCATGGCTCAATATCACTTCTCCAGAGAAGCCTTTCCTGACCATGCTGCACAGGCTGCACCCCTATGATACTCCCACAGTTCCATGCATGGTATGTGTGCATCTCTCACCACAGATACAGCTTTACACATAGCTGTATGATTCCTTGATTAAGGTCTGTTTCCCAGCTGAACAGTGAAGGGACCTCATCTGTTTTTGCTCATTGTTGTACCCCTAGCACATCTCCAGTGCCTGGCACACAGTAGGCCCTCAATAAATACTGCCTAGATGAGTGAATGAAAGCAAAGATGTGTGGGAACTTGTAGCTGAAACCACTTTGGTTCTTGCCAAAGATTAATTTCCTCCTAAAATTTAGGTTCCACATCCCCTTCTGACATCTTAAGCTCCTCAGGAATGACAGGCATGGTGTCATCTCTTGCTCTGGGGGTCCCACCCACTCAGCACAGGAATCGGCAGGTGTCAGAGCTTCCAGCAGAGAGAAACCAATCACGGAAGGCAAAGTAGACTGAGGGCTGCTGCCTGAACCCTCCGGTAAAGGGCTCTGCCACTGTCCTCACCATGAGACAAACCCAGTGAGGGACTCTTCAGGATGAAAGGAACTTCTACAAGTCTCCAGAATGGCCCCCACTATCCATCTCACAGAGAAAGCAAGCAAAAGTCAGACACAGTTAAGGACTTGCTTTGGTTGGAAGAAGTCTGTGGCAGAGCAGGGGTCAAATCCAGTTCATGGCTTAGAGCTTTCCTGTGGCACACTGTGCCCCTGACTGCTGAGCCTGTCCCCAAAGACACTTACTTAGAGGGATTTGACTGGTCAGACGCTCCCCTGCCCCATGCTGCTTGTAAAACCAGAGATGTGGCAGTGACTGAGAAAAACCACCCAAGAGCCCAGGGAAGCAACAATTCCAATTGGAGGTAAAAACAAACACTGTAGCTTTGTGCCTGATGCTAGACACATACCTTCTCTGAACCCAGAGGCCCCTCCCCATCCTTCTCTAGGAAGCGCTCTCCTTACTTCCTGGAACCCATGATGCTCATCTGCACAGAGCTGCCAGCCAGTAACCAGTGCCTTTCCCTCCTCCTTGCCAAGTCCCACCAAGCTTTCCAATCTCTACCTCTTGTAAGGCAGCCCCCCAGGTCACTACTGGTGGTGCCTGCTCTCACTGGCTCACAGTCCCTGTGGACTTTTGTTCACTAGGAATTTCCATGTGTGCATGTGTCACCCCCCTACCCCAGGCAAAGGAACTCTGGGCAAACCCTCTATCTCCTCTGTCCACTCAGCACCCTTCAAGGTGTCCTGGTAGAAGCACAGAAGAGGAGCAAATGGGTGGCTGGATGAGGCTCCAATCCCTGGCCATCTTTCTCTCACTCCCTTTCTGGGCTGGGTAGGCCCTGCATGTGTTTAACCTTGTTGCTCTGGAGGGGAGCCCACAAGTGGCAGAGAGGCACAGGCCCCCACACCCAGACCTGCTTTCCTCCGTATCTCAGTGGGTGTGGCTGGCCAGCAGTAGAGGGTCTCTTATTCCTTCAGGAACACAAAGTTCTGCCTGAACTACTCTCTGAACTTTAAAATCCCACCACCTGTTTTCTGGGCTTCTTGCTTTAGCTGGGTTACCAGGCAACAGAAGCTACTCCCACCACCCCCTCCATAGCCCCCCACTTTGGACTCCTGTGAGGATCCAGGCAAAGTTTCCACCCTCACTGGAGCTCCAGCAAGACAGAGCCCTAGAGACCCAAGAAATCCAGCTTGACCTCTGGCTGGCTGTGTATTGCTGAGCAAATTCTTCCCCTCTTGGGCATCAGTCTTCCCATTTGGAAAATGAAGGGACTGGGAAGGACCATTTTAGAGGTGATTCCTACCAACACCTACTCTTTGCTGGGCACTGTCCAGAAGTCCTTGCAGTGGCCAGAGGAGTTATTTATTCTCCCCCACTTTACAGATGAGGAAACTGAGGCAGACAGGCCTCAGTCTCACTAGTTCAAGGTCACCTAGCTAGATGGTCAGAGGTGAGGGGAATTTCAGTCTGGGTCTAAGTCAGAGCTGTCCTTGCTCTCAGACACCATGACATGCTGCCCTTGGGTGATTCTGAGACATCTCTGGGGGTTGAAAAACACAGCTAACCTCTCCTAGTATAAGGCCCCCAGAAATAAGGCAGTGGGGAAATGTGGCTTAGAGCATAGCATTTCTGGGTTCTCTGCTCTTAGCATGTGAATCTGGGCTGCATTCCACATCAGGAAGTCCCATGCCATCAAAACACTCAACTGGGTCAACACTGACCAGGCACTTTAGCATGTCCCCTGTCCTTTGGTCTTCACAAAGAGCCCCTGAGCTCTGCAGGGCACCTTGACTGGTGACCCCATTCTATACAGATTTGGACATGAGGTTGAGAGAGGGAGCCCTTGCTAAGTTAACATGCGCTTCAGTGCAAACCTAAATCCTTTGACCCCTGATCCAGTGTGCGTTGAATAGGAACTACATTCAGAGAGAAAAAGATGGAGAGACAGGCAGACATAACTGATGGCCAAAAAACTCTATCAGCTTAGATCTCTCACCAGCCCTCTGGGTAAATTCCAAGCTCCCTTCCTCACTATGTAAAATAAACAACTGACACAACCTAATTAGAGGGAGGAGAACACTGAGTGATCTATTTTCAAAATCAAGGGCTGTGTTTTACTTTTAGAAAGTACCCTGGCTGGTGTGGCTCAGTGGATTGAGCACCACTGGCCTGTGAGCCAAAGGGTTGCTGGTTCAATTCCCAGAAGGGGCACATGCCTGGGTTATGGGCCAGGACCTCAGTAGGGGGCACTCCAGAGGCAATCACACATTGATGTTTCCCTCTCATTCTCTCTCCCTTCCCCTCTCTAAAAATAAATAAAATCTTTTTAAAAATAAGAAGAAATACTTGGACTGGGATATAAAGTGTGGGGGTGGGGAATTCTCAGGCCCTCTTGGTGCCATGTGACCTTGTGTGGCAACACTGGAGCATGGCTTCCCAACCTGTACAGTGGCAGGGTGATGCTGGGTGCTGATAGCAGCTCACCAGTACCCTGCACTTTAGGGCCAACTCCATGCTTCTGTGTATTTGATTGATCTCTGTGACAAACTTGAACTATCGGTCTTATTATTATCAGCATTGGGTGGAAGTTCAGAGTAGTTAAGTGACTTGGTCATGATCACACAGATTGAGAATTGCAGAGGTGGGATTCAAACCCAGAGTGATCTAACTCCTGATGCATGCCCTAACTGCCACATGCTTCAGAAATGAAATTCTATGGTTCTATCAAGATTATCAATACAATAAGGATGTCGATAATGATATTGAACAATTAAGTCACCTACTGTGTGATCACTATAAAATGACCTTCTGTGCCTCCAGGCATGCCCTGCCTCAGGGCCTTTGCACTGGCTGTTCTCATCCCTAGAGGGCTTTTTTCCAGTTATCCTCATAGATCCCTCTCTTGTCTCCTTCAAGTCTTTCCTCAAATGTCACTTTCCCAATCCCTTGTTTAAAATTGCATACCTTCTTTTTCACCACAAATTCCTGATCCCTCTTTCTGGTTTTATTTTTATTTAAAAAAAATGTAAAAAGCACATACTGCTTTTCACAATTTTATTTGGCTGTGTAGCTTTGAGTCTCAGCTCTCTTCTCAGTAAATGAGAATATTTTGAGTATGGCGGCTATCTTGCATGTGGTATAGCATTGATTGTTCTCAATTAATGTCTCATCTTGCTAGCTATCAACTTCAACTGGTCTACCTGACCATGGAGCACCATCCAGAGAGAAATTTCTAGCATGAAACTTTGCAAACCACTTTGACATGTTCGATCAGTCACAGCACCTTCTCCATACACTGCACAAATCTGTTTTTGCATTTCAGTTGCATTTTTACCTTTCTTGAAATAACGAAGCATAATATGCCAAAAATTTTGCATATTGTCTTCCATCTTCAATATTAAAATGACTACACAAAAAATTCAAAAAAAATTTTAAAGATTTTATTTAATTTTAGAGAGAAGGAAAGGGAGGGAGAAAGACAGGGAGAGAAACATCAATGAGTGGTTGCCTCTCATGTGCCCCCTACTGGGGACCTAGCCTGCAACACAGGCATGTGCTCCGAGGGGGAACTGAACTGGTGATCCTTTGGTTTACAGGCCAACTGAACTGGTGATCCTTTGGTTCACAGGCCGGTGCTCAATCCACTGAGCCACACCAGCCAGGGCTTATTTTAATTTTTATCAATGGCACTTGCCACCATCTAAAAACTTCATATATTTTGTTTGCTATCTGTCTCTATGAGAATTTACCCTTACTCAGGGAATGTCCCTCCCCCACATGTGTTTCCTTTCTGTTGTATCCCCAGCCCCGAGCACAGCACACAGTAGGCAGCATACAGTAGACACTCATGTTGAAGCATGACTATTGACAGCAACCTGAGGACAGAGATATTGTTTTATGCCCCTTTTATAAATGGAGATGTTAGAGAACCTGTTCCAAAGTCACACTGCTTGCAAATGCTAAATTCAGCCCCAGGAAGCAAACATCCAACAACTGAGATACTAAGACTGTAATGTGGGTTGGGGATTGGGCAGAGGGAAGACCCTTTTCAGAATGTTGTGGTGGGAAATATGTGGGAAGCCATGGTCCTCATGAGAACAGGATGTGGGGTTATTTGCCAAATGCTTTTCTCTTCTTATCCGAAAGAATACTCAGTTTGGAACCCTGCTCAGGACACTGAGGGTGTTTTTGAACGCAGGACCACATCTTTGGGGTTATAGCATGGAGATGTTGCAGGATTTTCTTGAGCAGGGCTGAGGCATGGCAGATAGGCTAATCTCTATCCCACCAACACAGTCTCCAGAGCCCCATCTGGCCTGTGCCCATGCCTTACCTTACTCTTATTCTGCCTCTAGAGGACCCACCTCTCCACTTCTTCCCCATCTCCAAGCTCCTCTATGATCCCTGTGTCCTGGGCTCACCACCTTTAGTTGTTTAAACTGTGGATTCTAACTTTGGCTTGTGTCAAAGTCACCTGGAGAGTTACAAATAAGGGGCCTGGCCTCCCCTCCAGACTCTGGGTCCCTGAGCTGAGTGGGTTCAGGTACCTTTGAGGTGGATGATACAGACCTCCCTGAACAAGAGCCTTCTCAGAGACTATGCCTCCCACCCTCAGCCTTGGTTTGCACTTGCCTCTGTGCCCTGGAGATGAGTCCTCATTTCACAACCAGACTATAAACCCTCTAGGAGACAGGAACGCATGTCCCACTTTTATCTTCTAACTCTGACCTTGAATGCTCACTAGGTGCTCAATAAATTCTTGAGGGTTGGTTGAGGTCAGGCCAGCTGGGAGGAATGACTAATTCACAAGGTAAAAGCTTGCAAGCCAAAATTATCCCAACAGGCAGAGTCCTTGGGCCAGACCAAGAGGGAATGATACTCAAGGATGGATGAAAGTCAGGCATCTGGACTCATGCAATTAGATACGAATCAGTGAGGGAATTTGCTTCTTAGTTAATAGTTCATGTGAGGAAGCTTTGGGAGGCATGTTTGACAGGGTTAACAGGAGTTAACAGTGTGATGTGGTTGCTTAAAACAAAGAAACCAAACCAAAATTAGGTTGTATTATAAGAGGTAGAGTAAGTAATCAAGGAAGGTGATGGTGCCCCTCTTTTCAGACTAGGCCAACATGAGCTAGAGTGTGATAACTCTCCTGAAGAGGGATATCAGCTATTACTCTGAAGGTAATGACTAAAATGGTGGTTTGAAGTTGAAAAGAAGGAGAGGCATCTAATAATCACTTACTCAATGAACAACCTAAAAATGACAAAACAGGGAAGTTTAGCATGGAGAAGGGAAGTCCTGATATTAGTGTTTAAGTATTTAAAGGAGTCTTGAGTGGAAGAGGGCCTGGGCCTCACTGAGCTACTCCTGAGAGTGGAAGTAGGATTGGTGGGGAGAAGCTCAGCAAGGAAGAATGTAATATTGGAAATAAATACAAAAACAATTAGTGCTTTACAATTGGTGTTGGTGTTCTCTGAGGTAGTGACTTGCCTGTCACTACAGGCATCCAACCAGAGCTGGCTGGCCTTGATGCACAGAGTTTTTAAAGGCTTTTATGCATCAGATGACCTCCCAGGTCCCTTTGACTCTGATCCCAGAATGTTTAGGTTCAGATGTGGTCATTTCTCATCTGAACAGTTACCCTCTGGGCAGCAGGTGTGACCAGCAGGCCAGCCTGAAGTACACTGACCTAGAGATATCCTAACAAGTCAGGATCCTTCCTGTTCTGTCAGTGAATGGACAAATCTATTTTGAGTAAGTAGATTTTTAGATGAGATGAACATTTAAATTGGTGGACTTCGGAACACATTCTCGTGGTAATGGAGATGGGCTGGGGCAGGAGAAAAAAGCAGAAAGCTGAGAATCCTGAGAACTGGCTTCTGTTCAGCCACCAACTTGCTTGGTGATTTGGGGCCTTCTCTGTTTTTGTGCCTCAGTTTCCAAAATATACAGTGGGGAAGTGTGGGCTCAAACTTTCTTGTGCATGTGGGTCACCTAGGGCTCTTGTTGATGGGCTGATTCTGATTCAGTAGGTCTGGTACCTATCCTGTTTGAGCCCTGAATTCTGGTCCCAGGAAGCTCTGCCTGAGATTCTGTGTTATGTAATGTTCCCAGGTGACACTGATGCTGCTGATGGTGGAGGAGGGGCACACTTTGAGCAGCAAGGATCTAGTAGTTCCCAGTACCTTTTGTTTAGACAGTCTGGATTTCAGAATCCCTGTTCCCTCCTCCACAAAGAAAAAGAAGTGCTTGGGGTAGGTGCCCATGTGACTTACAAATGCCCCTTCTTCAATTTATGAAACTGATTCTCCTAAACTGGAAAAGCTCCAAAGCTGCTTAGTAGCTTGAGGTGGGAAACCCACAGACATTGGTGACCTTTTTACTGGAGGAAAACACATCACCCTGAAGTATCCATGATGCATCATTACCGTGAATCCTGGGTAATGGAGAAAGTAGAAGTTGGGACCTCAGCAGGATGCAATGTGTGCAGGGGGCCCCTGAGACATGGTGCTATTTGTGAAAATGTCTGCATTTCACTGGTACAGAGCCTCAGAGCAAGAGCAGTACGATTTTACACAACAGGACAGCCAAGCAAACATTTGATAAGGTGTTTCAGACCTGCAACCTTTTAGCAATCCTTGGAGACCCTAAGTCCCTATTGGTTCAATCATCTGCTGAAGTTTCTGCTGAGAGTACCATGAGGAAATGGGATGCTGAAACCTAGGTCAGTCCTAGTGTTCTGAACCTCCCTGTGGCACTCTGGTTTCCAACCCTGTAAACAAAGTAGACACACTCATGGGTTCAGGAGAAGCCCTTGGATTTTGTCCACAGCAGCTAGTAGTGATGGATACACTTTATTTTTGACTCCTTACTCTGATGATGTGGAAAAAGAGAAAGGCACCAGAAAAGATCAGGCAGGTGGGGCTACGTTTGGTTAAGAGCTGGTTTAATGGGCTCTCTGTGAAGGCCAGGTGTGTTCAAGTTACTGCTCTTCCTAGGATTCCCAGACCAATGGCCTGGTCAGGAAAACAGCTTTGCATTTGGCACCAGGGAGTTTGGATTAATCATTATTCATGCCCTTTCCATCATTTGGAGCGGGACCCATGGCATGGGCCCAGGCCCAGTCACTGAATTTTAAAGGTTTGCAGATTACTGGCCAATGAGCAATGATCTGACCAGGGTGTGCAGAACAGGATTATTAGGGTCATAAATTTTTATTAAAGGTCACTAACAGATTTATAGAAAGCACTGTAAAATGACACTTGTTTTTATTAGTACAGATTCTACCCCTTGACAGAAAAGGCCTGGGCTGAAGCAAAGCCGGAGGACTTCTCCAACAACAGAGAGGCTTTTGATTCAAGTTCTTATAACCCATGGTGGGGGTGGGGAGGCGGCACACACTCCCAGGATTATTCAAAGAAGGCCTAGTGGAAGTTTGAGACTGTGATTTGAAGAGCTGTCACAGGGTGTGCCTGGGCTCCTATCTCTGCCACATGCTGATGGTAACCTGGGCCAGTCATTGCTCTTCCCAGAGCCTCAGTTTCCTCCTCTGAAAAATAGGGGTGATATAATGTGCAACCTCAGGAATGCTTTGAGGGTTAAGGCATGTTGTGATTCCCCATATAAACCAGTGGGAACATACAGTGCTTTCCATTAATTCTGTCACCGTTGCTTTTATTTCCCAAGCACTTGCAAGTTGCTCAAGTAGACTTGGTAAAAGCAGATCTGGGACCCTGCAATAGAAAGGGTTAACCTCAAATTCAGGCTGGAACATCTGACCCCAGATGCTCCCAAATGAAGGGAGTCCTGGTAGCTCGCAGGTTTTCAGGGGTTCTTAGTATAAACATGTAATTTCACGTACTTTCCTTAAAAACAAACGAACAACAACCTTTGGAGAAAGACTGGAAGAAAACATGGGAAAGTAATGGTGCAGGGTGGTGTTTAGGTGCTCTTTTCCCTGCCATTTTCCCAGACTTTTTGGTATAACATTGGTGCTTGTATAAAATAACATTGGTGCTTGTATAAAACAGAGGTAGCATAGGGTGTGCAGACCCAGATTCAAATCCCAGCTTTCCTTTCCTGGTAGTGAGAACTAGGATGAATTACATAACTTCTGAGTCATGGATTCCTGATATAAACAATAGGGTAAGACCATCTGCCTCATGGATTGCATGTTAGTGTGGAAGCCATTTGGGGGACCTTTTCAGCATCCTCTCCTTCCACCCTTTGGTGAATTTACTTTCTACCTAGTTGGTCCTGACAGATAGCTAATGCTCAGGAGGGGAGAGAAAACATGTCTGGAAATGAGGCCAAATTAGAAAAACTAGAGTAGAGGAACAGAGGGAGAGAAAAGTAGGTCAGATCTTTTAGGTCCTGAATCAAACCTGACCTGAAGCGGGACATCCCTGGATTGTTCAGCTATATGGAACAATAAATATCCATTTGTTGTTTGGTTGAATTTGCATTACTTATAAAGACTCAGAGGACTCATGAGATTGTGTATAATGCATATTAAATGATTAACAGGCAAGGGACACAGTGCTGTAACTTGATCGGTAGATTTTTTTCTTTTTAATAGGAAATAGTATTTTTCTTTATTCTATTTCCCAAATTTTTATTTTGAAAAATTTCAAACTCCCAGCAGATTTGCCATAATATTTCAATATGTATTCACCTACTTTTCACTTACATTTACCAATTGCTAACATTCAACCCTATCTGCACTCTGTTTCCTTATCTCCCCGCCTATCCCCTGAGATGTCAGTCCATTTTAGTTCTAAGTACTTGAGCATGAACTTCCTAAGAACAAAGACATTCTCTCACACGACCACAATTCCACCATCTAATTTCCATCCCAGGAGGTTCAACATTGACACAGTATATCATCTAATCCACAGTCCTGTTTGAATTTCCCCAGTTGTCCCTTGTCTTCACAACTACTTTTTCTACTCAGGATTATGCACTATATTTTGTTGTCATGTTGCTTTAGTCTCCTTTAATTCAGAACAGTTTTCCAAACATTTTCTTTCTTGCAATGTAGGTATTTGGGGGAAGTTCATCACTTAGATTCCTCTTATTGTTTCTCACAGTTAGATTCTTAGTAAACTAAACATTCTAGACAGGAATACTACATAGGAGATGTTGAGGACAATAGGATTTAATTGTAGTAAACATTTATTAAATCTCACAGAAATACATAAAAGTGACCAGGTACTGCATTTTCACAAACTGAACACACCTATGTATCTAGCACCCAGGTCAAAACACAGAAGCCCCCTTTATGTCCCTCCTGGTCTCCCTGAGAGTTCTGTCATCATAGATTAGTTCTACCTATTCTTGACCTTTACATGAAAGGGATCAGTCAGCAAGTTCCCTCTGGGGTTTTCCTTCTATCACTCAACATTGTCTTTTTGAGATATAGGCATGTCCCTACATATATCTGTGGTTCATGACATTTATGATTATTGATTATTTGCATAGGAATAAAGAGTGAATCAGGCCTCAGATGTTTTTAGTCATAAGAACAAATTAGAGTGTGTGGAGCTGTTCTTGCCCTCTAAACTGGCCTGGCCTGCTACTCACTGGGGCACTCCTTGTTTGTAAGTTGAGCAGCAAATACCACCCGAGGGGTCCAGGCACAGCCCAGAGTGCATGATGAGCTGGTCCTGTCTTATTTTCACTCACACCAACTTTATCTGACTCAAATTTTGACCTTGACCCCAAGCTGGTCCACTCATCCCATCACCCTCTGGATTTGCTGTTCAGGAATGTAAGGCCCTGGTGATCTGCCCTGCCTCCCTCTTTGTTCACTAGCACCTTACCTGGGGCACTCCGGCCACGCTGGTCTTCTTTTAGTTCCTACCTTGGGCCTTTGCACATGCTGAGCTCTCTGCTTGGAAGGCTCTTTCTCTACTCTTTTCCTTGTCATCATGTGCTCATCTTTCAGGCTTGGTGCAAATGCTACTTCCTCAGATAGGTCTTTCCTGATGGCCACAGTGAATACTGGCTCCTGGTTACCATACCAATGCAGGCTTGCTGTATTTGTGAAATTATCTATTCTCTATCCATTTCTTCCAGTGGTTCTACAAGGGCAGAGACTATGTTTTAGCACCAAATCTGGTACTTCCTAAGTTCAGTGAAGAAGGAAGAAAGGAAGCTGAGAAGTAAAGAAGGAGAGAGGAAAAGGGGAAAAGAGAGAAGGAGGGAAGCCTGCCCTGGTCTCTGGATCTTGCCTTTTCGCTGAACCTCAGCTGGCTCCCCCTTGTGGGTCCCAGCCACTTATGCTGCCATGGGTGGAGTGCCACATAGCCCTGGGGAACCCTTGGCCACCTTCAGTGGTCGAGCTTCAGACTCTCCATGAGGGAGACTGTGGCAGATAGCTGATGTAAGGATCTATCATACCTGCAGGAACACATTGCCCTTCCAATGGGGAGCAACCCCTCACTCACCTTCAGGTACTGAGTTTAAATACTAATCCCCTGTGTGGTGGGGTCAGAGACTGGGGGCAGAACCACACATAGATTCCTGGTGAGGAAAGTGTCCCAAGGGGTCAATTTGACTCTACATGCCTGGCATTCAGGAGGTGGGCCATGAGGATCTCACCAAGGAACTGAATGGCCTTTGGCCTATGGGTCCTTTGAGAAAGCCATTCTACAGAAGAGAAAAGTAAGGATTACACAAAAATCTAGCTGCAAGGCAGTTCCCTACACTGTTATTTATAGTAACTAAAGAATGCATGCAAATACATTTGGCTAAAACTAAAGGACTGCTTAAATATAAGAGGTAGAAGGTAATTTATTCTTTTTAAATTATGTCATGGGTGAACATTTATTGGCAAGGAAAGATATGTGAAGAAAGGTTATAAGATAGTATATTAAACATGACCCTATTTTTATCAAAACAATATGAAAGACAATTACACAAAACATACTGCAGCGTGCCAGACCCTGTTGTAAGTACTTTCCATGCATGATCCCTTTTATTCCTTCTACACCCTTATGAAGCAGGCACTAATGATATGCCCATTTTACAGGTGAGGAAACTGAGGCACAGAAAAGTTAAACAGCTTGCCTGAAAGGACATATGGCTGGTGACAGGGAAGCCAGAATTTAAAACTAGACTGAGTAGACCAGCTTCTGCACTCCTAACTGCTATACTATACTGCCTGCTGAAAAAAGATGCTCACCATGGTCTTACAACAGGCTAAGATTTCAGGTGCTTATATTTTTTTATTCATACCATGCTTATTGGTATTTGTTATACTAAAAGAGTATTTATTGCTTTTATAATAAGAATAGAAATGATAAAAATGTTTAATAGAGTCTGGATGGGCTTTAAGTTAACTCCTTAAGTTAATGCTCCTTAAGTTAACTGGAGCATCATGTCCTTGTCAAACTGTGAGAGAAATTGTGTAGCATAAACCTGGTGTTCTTTGGGGAATGACATATGTGCTCAGCAGGCCCAGAGGTGTTTAGCTTGGAGGAAGAAAAGGAAAGGAGATACAAGCTTCCCACAGCAAGATAATATCTGCTGGGTATCTACTGTGTGCTGGGGCTATGTCGGTGGTTAAGGGGCTGACCTTGGCTTCTGGGAATCCAGGCCTAGGAGGAGATGACCTTTCTCCTAGAAGGGGCCTAGGAAGGGGTGGTACCCAGGAGAGCACATGTTTGTGAAGCAGGGGTTCCTTCTCCCATCTCAGAAAAAGCACTGAGAGCTTCTGGAAGCAGAGAGAACTTGTGCTCCCAAGGTAGGCTAGAATTTGAATCCTGGCTCCACCAACCTGCTTAATGTGGGTGACCTCAGCCAATCAATTTACTTGGCTGAGTCAAAGCTTTGCTGAAACAATAGCACCAACCTGTTACAGACAGAATTCTAAGTGGCCCTCAAGTTTCCCACCCCTTGGTGTACATATCCTGAATAATTCCCTCCCCCTGAGTATGGGAAGGACCTGTAGATATGGGATATCACTCCTGTGGTCATGTTAGGTTACACAACAAAGGTGAAGGGATTCTGCAGGTGTAAATAAGATTCCTCATCCATTGATTTTCAGATTAAAGCCATATGGAGATTGTCCTGAGTGGGCCTGACCTGGTCAGGTGATCCTGGAACAGAAGGTCTAGCCAGCAGGGATGTCTAACCTGAGGCCCCGCAGGCCACATGCAGCCCAGGATGACTATGAATGTGGCCCAACATAAAATCATAAATTTACTTAACACCTTTTCTTTGCTCATCAGTTTTCATTGGTGTTTGTGTATTTAATGTTGTGGCTCAACAAAACTCTTCTTCCAGTGTGGCTCAGAGACACCAAAATGTTGGACACCCCTGGTAGAATCTCTCTCCTGCTGGCCCTGGGGAACCAATGAGTTCTACAGATGCAAGAAAATAGTTCTGCCAACAACCATATGAGTCTCATGGAGGGCCTTGAACCACAGAGGAGACCCTTTCTCTAGCTTGGATTGCAGCTTGATGAGACCCGGAGCAGAGGACTCGGATAAGCTTTGTTTTGACATCTGCCCTATGGAAACTGTGAGATTATAAAAGTGTGTTGTTTTAAGCCACTAAATTTGTTATGCAGCAATAGAAAACTAATACATTATGTCACAGGGATGTCTATGAGATAATGCACATGACATCTCACACGCACGCGCACACACACACCCAACACACACACATGAAGTCTAGGCTCAACTAGATCTCCTTTCCCTTGATCTCCTTTCCCTTCTTCTAAATCTCAGTGACTGGTATCACGAGGTAGGTCTGTTCAGCACTGCTCTTCCATTCACCTAGCACCCCAGCCTTGGACTCATGAATAGGCTAGAAGGAGCTAACAGGGTACCTTCCACAGAGAAGGCCACCATTATCATGTCACCCCTCATCACAGCTATCCAAGGCCTTGCATGGTAGATGCTTGGTAACCAACAAATTACTTAAATAAATAAAATAAGCAGATATCCTTTTGGCTTCCAGCTCCTGTCCAATTTGGGGGATAATCAGGAGGGACAAAGCTGAAATTAAAGTTTGAAGGGGAGAAAACACACCCATCTGCACAAGGAGATGTATATAGGCAACTCACTGTAGCTTTGACATTGTGAACTATCAGGAGAACAAATAAACTGTCAGATCTCCATGCAGTGGAATACTATACAACAGTAAAAATGAACAACAGCATCATGTGTTGATGTGAATATATCCTTAAATGATAGCAATTTGCAGAAAAATGTGTACAACATGATGCCACTACATAAAGAGTAAAAACATGCATATGTATTGGAAATATCAAAAGATGCCTGAAGAATGATAAACCTCAAAATTAGGATTATAGTGCTTCCATGGTGGTAGGGTGTGTGTGGAATAAGCAAGCACAAAGTTTCAATTATATTAATAATGTTTTATTTCTTAAGCTGCTGGTGAGTAAATGGTGCAAAGATGTTAGTAGCATGTCAGTTCCATGAAAGATCTTTGGTTTGTTCATTGCTGAAGTCCTAGCACCTAAAAAAGTGCCCAACACACAGCAGGTATGCAATAAATAGTAGTTAAATAAATAAATGATGTTGGCTACATTATTCTTTGTTAGATCCTGGAATCTTTCAAAGAAAACTTCGAAAATCTCTTAGCACCAGAGACATCCCGTTGCCGGTCACCAACTTGCTCTGTGGCCCTGGGAGAGATCACTGCCCCCTTGGGTTCTCCAATTGGGCATCTGTAAAATAGAGCACTACATAGACTGACCTCTATTTCCCTTTGCTGCAGGAGTCTGTTGTCTTATGATTCTGAGGCTCTGGTGAATGGTCAGTCTCCGTTTCCCCCTCTGTTAAATTAACTTAAATATAGTACCTGTCTCTCATAGTGTGGTTGTAAAGATTACTTGAGTTTATATGCCTGAATATGGTAAGTACCTAGTCATTCTTGTCATGTAGCAGGTGCTTTATGAATGTTACCAGTTGTTATTGAGGCTGTTTTTCATATTTGTATCCTGAGGACCAAGCACAGTACCTGCACCCAGTAGGTGTCCCATGAATGTTTGTGTGAACAGGAGAGTAAAGGAGGGAGGGGGTCGTTACAGACCAATACAGGTAACTGTCCCTATGACATTTCCTCTTTTATTGAACCCAAAGTTACCCACATTCTTTGCAGGGCTCATGTCAGACTTCAGTGGGTTGCATGGCCATGAGCCCCAATTCTAGCCTTTGCTAGCAGTGTGACCTTAGACTGTTCACTTCTTGAAGCTTTAGTGTGTTCTCATCCAGAAAGTGAATATTGTAATTCATCCTCAACCTGACAGTCAGAGGCTATGGCCAGTGTGAAAACCTCTTTTAGGTCTTATTCTGTGTCCCTCAAATGCAAGAACTATGGTGAATATGCTAATCCCTTCTCACTGATTAGCAAAACTGGCTTATCAAATATTCTTCCTCAATGGTGTTCCTTGGAAAGTACAAGTTTCCTAGAAGCAGAGGGTGGTCTTGGGACTCATCCAAGGCTGACCCCCCATGCAGGTGGGATATCCTAGTAAGCAGATTCCTATAGGTTCCCCAGCTTTCCCTGAGTGACCATATCTGCAGGTAGGGTCCCACACTAGGCATCCCAGAGGCCTAGCTCAAGGCTATTTGTCTCTGCAGCCAACAGGATCACAATCTCTTCTTGGTGTGCAAGGCACCTCCCCGTTTCCAAGGTGTTGTCATGTTCTGTGCATGCCCACTAATCCTCACAAGCTGGGAGGCAGGTGCATGTCTCCCTATTTCACACAGTGAGTGAGGAGATTCATGTGCAGAAGGGCCAAGTGTCCAACTCCCTCCCTCCCTCCCTTCCTCTTTTCCTCCCTCTCTCCTTCCCTGCCTCCTTTCCTTCCTCTCTTCCTCTCTCCCTCCCTCCGTCTCCTTTTCACACAAACATTCATGGGACACCTCCTGGGTGCAAGTGCTGTGCTTGGTCCTCAGGATACAAATATGAAAAACAGCCCCAATAACAACTGGTAAAATCTATAAAGTACCTGCTGCATGGCAAGAATGATTAGGTACCTACCATAGTTAGACATATAAACTCAAGTAATCTTTACAACCATACTGGGAGGCAGGTACTATTTTTAGGCTCATTTAACAAGAGGGGAAAACTAAGACTGACCAAAGTTAAGGAATTTTCCCAGAGTCATACTGCTAGTAAATGAAGGAACAGGATTCAAACACAGAGTCTAGCTCCAAAACCTGCAAGGGTAACTGTTCTGCTAACCTGGTCCCTGCCTTGAGACTGTGCAGTTTGGTATGGCGAATTTATGATTTTCAGGCACACAGTAGGGGTCTTTTATCTAACAAGTAGAAAATACTTGTTAGATAAAAGGATGATTAGTTAGATAAAAGGGGGATCATAAATGCTCAAGGCAGTTAGGGACAGCTTCCCTGAGGAGGAGGCATTGGATCTGGGCATTGAGAAATGAGCAGGAGTACACCAGGACGCCATATCCAGATTACTTTCTTTCAACAAGGCCACAGTGATTGATTTCCTAACAGTCAGAGATTGCTGGAAGGGGATCTTAGGATTATTGGGGCTCCCATCCATGCTTTACTAAGGTCTGCCATTAGGGACTTTCCACCTGCCTGCATCACCACCAGGTCTGAAATCCTCTTTGCCCTGCATCTGAGAGCAAGTTTGGAGCACTGATTCCCATTTAAATGCATGTGTTACCTCAAGGTAGGGAGGACCCCAAGATGAAAACTTAAGAGAGGAAGCATGAATCAAAGGGGTACAGAATCAGAGACTGGCCAAAACATGAGCTTTGGAGCAGACAGACTTGGATTCAAATACCAACTCCCCATTAACTGGCTGTGTGACCATAGGTAAGTTACTTAACTCCTTTGTGTCTTAGTTTCTTCACCTGTGAAGAGAAGATAACAAGAGTACCCATCCCATAGGGCATTGTGGTGATTAAATAATTAGAAGTATTTACAAAGCACCTTGGAAAATGCTTAGTAAGCATAGCCTGTATTTCAATTTAATATTTCAAGTAAAATTAAATTAATTAATTTAATATTCTAAACCTGGAATCTTTCTGGGACGTCAGAGAAGCTACATGAAGGTCTATGAAGGACCTGGGCAAGAGGCCCCTGTGGATTTTGAGTATGAGAACTTCCAATTAGGGCAGAAGAAAGGCCAGGTAGGGATTTCAGGTAAGTCAGTCCAAGAGAAACACAAGAAATTCCAGAATCCTCCATACCTAGTCTGTGCCTGGTTAAAAAAGGACTGAGGATGGGAGGCCTCAAGGGTCATTTTGTGATCCCTCTGGCTACTGATGGGACAACCACAGCATTCCTGGCAGGCAGCAACTTTGCAAATGGAATGAGGATTGGAATGGGAGACTGACCTATTCTTTGTGTGCACACAATCCTTAGACCGTAGACCATTAAGTGCTGTGCACAAGTTAGCCCACTCTATGGACTCTGATATGCTAAAGGATGGGGGCACAAAATGAATGTGGTTACTGATGCTGATCATACATATGTCCATTGAGTCTTTGCTGTGTGCACTTCAACTCCATGATCTCATTGACATTCACCAGGTCCCTGCCAGATATGTCCTGTTGTTAGGTTGATTTTACACATGAGAAAACTGCAGCTCAGGGAGGTTGAACCACTGAGGGGTAATCCTAGGATTTTAGGCCAAGTTCAGTTCACTACAGGGTCTGTGCTTTTAACCATGCTCTGTAATCCCTGAGATGAGCCAGAGAAAGAGATGCAGGAGAAATGTGAGGTAAGAGATTGCTACTAAATAACCATAGTGGAAAACTGGATTGGCTAGGAGGATGGGAATGGATGTCAGTGTTCATTAATGTCAAGTTTTGCTGACTTCATGACTCTGCCCATTTCTTCATGCAGAGTAGGGATGGGGGGAAATAGTGATCAGCTAATATGAACTCCAACCTTAAGATTGTCTTCCCATCAAATCAGTCTCTGGGAGAAGCATGACTTGTTCTTTTTGGCTTCTACCACCAAGAACATCACTGCCAATACTCCTTTCAAGGTTGGTGGTGAATCATCCAAGAACATGTTCCCTTACTTTATTTTTCATTTTGACCCAAAGCCTTCTCACTCAATTTGTAATCATACTGACATTTTACCCCTTCCAGAAACCTCATCAGCCCTTGCTTGAAGTGAGCATCTACTGTTTGCAGAGCCCCAGTCTTCATTAGAGAATGATCTCTTCCCCATTCTATAGGGCTTGGGTGAAGCTGTCAATCACTGTGCCTTCCCTGGCCAGCCATGGCAGCCCATCCCTCTGCCCACAGTGATTGGTCTATGGGGAAGGCACATAACCTAAGCAGTGCCAATTTCAGTCCATCCATGAGATTTGCTTTGTGGGCAGGGAAGAGAAAAAACTGTTCTTTGTCCAAGTTTGTGAATTGGCTGTAAGAAGTAGGTCAGGCCAAAACTAATGGGGGCCATCTGATTTGTCATAAGGAAAGAACCCCTGAGACTGAAGCAAACATTGGAAGTGGAGCTGAGAGGAGAGGAAAACCAAACCTTCATAATATAATTTGGGCCTCAGGGTTCAGCTGTGCCTGATGCCCTCAACCCTGTACCTTGCAGTTGTGTGAGTCAATACATTCTTTTTTTTTTTTTTGCTTAAATTAATTTGTGTTATGATTTTGCCACTGGCAACGGAAAGACTCTGTTAAATACCACCCTCAAAGGATTCATCAATTAATTGCCTCATTCATCAATGATGTATTTAGTACTCACTCTGGGCCTGGCACTGATATGTTATCTGCCCAAATGGAAATTAAAATGAAGATTTATCATCTTAGGATATTGTGGCAATGGGACCCAGGCTCTGAAGGCAATTTCTAAAGAGAAGTGTTCAACATGTCTAAGTCAAGGTCCAGCTCTTAGTAGTAGGCTGTAGCAATCATGACCACAGCAGTGACCACAACAGGGATCATACTAACAACAAAGGCTAACTGAATGTTTGGCAACATGTTTCAGTAGCAACTGGATGGCTATTTTACTTGGGACAATGACAAAAGCAAGACAACTCCTGAGTTTCTGTTGTTGTGAGTTCATCATAGAAGAAAGTTGTTCAGAATAGGAGTTCAGGTCAGAGGGGACAAGGGAAGAGAAGTTAGGCCTGAGAGATTGTGAAGGTTCACACTTTCAAGAGAATTTACTAGAAGCTAAATTGAGCTGTGGAATCACTCAAGACCACAAGACAGACTCTAAATCCAGATCACCCATAACATTCTGTTTCTCCGAGGTTCCTCTCTTAGGGCCCATTTACTCTTTGGTAAAATGGGTGTATTAATTCTCAACTGTCTAATCTTCAGGATTAGTGCAAAAATCAAATGAGGCACTCTGTAAATGGCACGGCTCAAAACTTGTTTCCCAGTGGAAAGCAGGTACCTGATGAAGAATAAAATTCATACTCTAAAGTCAAACCAATAAGTGTGCTTACTGGGATCAGAATGATTGGGAAGAAACACAGAACAAAACATTATCTTCAAACAGGCAGCTGAGCAAACAGAGTGAAGCTGTGGATCTTGTACAAATCACTCTTAGAAAGCAAGCACTGCCATGTACCCAGTGGAGACTCTAGCTGAGGTGCCTCCACTTCACTGTGAGATTACCAGACCTCTGCTAAAGGTCTCCTCTCCTAGCTAAGAATATATGTGTATGGCCACACTCACTTCTGTGCAGGGCCACATGCACCTGGCTGAGAAGGCGAGTAGGGTTTACAACCAGCTCACTGTCTGCCTGACAACTAGTGTTCCCTGGGGCTGCTTTTGTCCAGAAGGGGCACTTTTTCCTAATGTGCACAAAGGTGCCCTATGATCTACTGTTGTGTGTGTGCATGCATGAATACACATATGAACACAAACATGTATGACCTTTATGATGGACAAATCTTTGGCAACCAGAATTCTAGTTCCACTCTTCATCAATTTGTCCTTTAAGCCCCAATTCAAAGGCTCCCCATTTCTAAAACTAAGTTTCTTTTTACATGACATGTGAACTTTTTAGCTAAAGACACCAAAGACAACCTTCGATCAAACAGATCCATCTGGAGCGGAGGTGACTTTGTTTTAATGAGCCACTCATTCTCCTCTCAGGGCTAATTTGTAAAATGCTTATTCCATCCTGTCCTCCTCCCTGTGTTCCTTGTCTTCCTCCCCTTTCTTTTTTCTTCCCACTGATCCAGAATCTTGTGATTGTCCTATTTGAGCCTTGTGGGATGGGAACTTTAATTTGTTTAAGCAGAGAGTGGTTAATGCCTCTCTAATAAAAGGCAGTCCAACATATATCATTTTCCAAAGAAAAGCACCAAGAGACCAGTCGAATTCTCTATGTGGTTTCTTCAGACCTTAGGCTTGTGGAGGACAGGGACTATGTCTTGGGACCCCCACAAGTATCTGTGACAGGTGTCTCTATAGAATAAAACCACTTTGGTATTCTTAAAGTGAGTAGTTATTAAGCACTCATTATGTTCCAGGCATTGTTCAAGATGCTTGTTGCATTCTCAGTAAATGTTCACAACAATCCTATTTCACAGATAAGTAAACTGAGAACATTTCTAAGCAGTAGTTTCTATGCCCTCAGGAGGTTAAAACTAAGAACAAAAGCAGTAAGGCTCCATTCATGGAAGCTTCTAGTTCTGGAACAGTGGGATGGAGGTGGTGTGTGATACTGAAACCACCAAATATGCTCATTTTACAATGGGGAGATTGAGGCCTGAAGAGGAGTCTGGGATATTAGAGAGGCACAGTTGAAGGCTGGAGCCCTGTCTTCTGAAAGCACATTTGGTGCTGAGAACATAGGGCTGTGGCTGACTCATTATGCATGACTGAAAGGAGTGGTATAGAGAAACTCTTCTACACAGTGGCCTCCTCTGACTGATAATTAATCCCTCTGAAGTCCAGTTTATTCATGCATAAATGGGAACAATATAAATACCTTCCTTAAAGTATTGCTGTAAGGATGTGAGGGTTGAGAGGTAATCCATGTTAAATGCTTAGCATGGTGCATATTATATACCAAGTGCTCGTTGTCTACTTGTATCATCTTGATAAAGTATGCTTTTAATACTTCTGTTCCAAATGTAAGATGAATATATGAGTCAAATATAATATGCCTTCCCAATGGTATTTCAGGCCAACACTGTTTTCTTCCGTTTAGAATCTTCTGGGAAAAGCTCTCGAGGAAATTTGCTCTAATCAGATTTTTTAGTCTCAGTGAGACAGCAAAGAATGAGGTGATAAAACACTGGAAATAAAAAGGGTTAATGGGACTCAAGATATCTGCCAGTTATTAGTTGTGTGGTCTTAGAAATAATATTAATAAAGGTTAATAGCCAATATTTATGGAACACTTTCTATGTGTCAAGTACTTATTCTTATTTTTATATATACATGTATACATATATTCACTATCATTATTCATGTCATATACTCAATAAATTCTCACCATGACCCCTGTGAGGAGGTATTAGTTGTTTTGCTATTTACTTTTCCCAGCCTCAATTTCTCCAACTGTGATAGGGAGGCCAGTGCATACTGGCCCACCTTGTGGGGTTATCAGGAATACTCAGAAGACGAGATATATGAAGTTGCTTGTCAGACTTAAAAGGATTAAGGCTGATCCCTGCTGCCAGATGTCAGCCATTCCCTGAGGACCTCCAGCCTCAGAGAGTGCCTCAGTGGCCCACTCTGGGAAGGACATCCTAATTAAAAGGTGTGGCATCTGCTGCTAGGGAATCTGTCATCGACAGCACATTGACTGTTAAGAGCACAAAACCTAGAATAACAGGCATGTCTTACTTGCCAGCACTCTTCTATACATCCTATACCTCAACTTCCTACTGTTCAAGATCAGAAGAAATAACTTTTCCCCCCAGAAATTATTCTGACTCTATTTTAGTTATAGATTGACCCTCTTGGGTTGTGCCAAATGACCTGAGTCCTCTGAGACAGCCACCAGAGAAAAACACTCTCAAAGGAGAAAATAGTTAAGGCAAACAGACCTATATGTTTTCATGATTTATCTCTAGTCAGGGATGTCATTTTACAAAACCCACCAATTGCTTACTCACCAGAACACAAGCTATTAATTTATCATGAACATCAGATGGGCAAGATGGAAACCCTGGCTTGACTGAGGACAGTACTGCAGTGAAGAGAGAAGGGGATATAGCCCTGAAAGGTGTTAGTGTGGACCACAGTTTAAAAAGGGAAAGCAAAGGGATTATAAGAGTATATTCCTTCACTGTACTAATGTAAAAACCACTGGCGCCAATGCTCATGAAGTGATTACCTGGTGTGAGGTGCTGGGGAGAAGGGCAGATCCATGACCAGTGGAGGGAATCCACTTTGAGCTCTGTGTGAATATCAGACTTGAAGATTCTATACCTCCTACTCATCTGTCAACACTATTCAGCTAAAGGGTTTTCTTGGGCCTTTTTGTGAATCAAGTAAGGAATGTGACTTCTGGTCATAATGGCAGTGAAGGCAGACATGGCTTACCTCTTTGTACAACCACATCAAAATTATAACTAAAATATACAACAACCATCTCTCAGAACCATCAGAAATCAAGTTGAATGGAAGTCTGAAAACTATGGAATTAAAGAAACCACATCCATCCAAGACTGGTAGGAGGAGCACAGATGCAGAATGGGCTGGTCCCAAATGCATGTATGGTGGATAAAAATTTGGGAAGGATATCTTGGGAGTGAGTAGTCCCAGCCCCACACCAGAACCCCAGCTCAGGATTCCAGTGAAAGGAAGATAAGTTCCCACAACTTTTGACTGCAAAAACCAGCGGTGATTGAATAGGTGGAAGAAACTTCTGAAGCCCTAAACAGTTCCTCTAAAAAAATCCACACACAGACTCACCTACTCAGACTGACTCCCTCTGAGCTCCAACACTGGGATAGCCACTTGAAAGGCACCAAGAGCATATTGGGAGAAACTGAAGTCTGGCATCAAGGTGAGCAGAGACCACTGTCCCTTTTCTAAACTCTCCCTCTACAGAGCCACTGGGCTGGACAAGCTGGTACCATATCCAGGTGCCATCAACCTGGATAACACTGTTTGACCCACTTGGAGATCTCCAGAGAATTCATCCCACCCAACTTATGGGCTCACCCAAGCTGCTTTTCCATATGAATGGCTGGTTTTGGCTTATACTGCACAACTCCTAAATCCTATCAAACAAGCAACAGCTAGCCTCAGTGAGCCCCAGGCCTGGCAATAGCAGCAGCCAGCCTAGATTTACAGCTTGGCTTCCCCTGGGAATCACCCAGCCCAGCACAAGTACAGCCATCTCAGATTGCTTTATACCTCATGCAGGGCGGTCCAGGGTAGAACACAGGTGGGGGCTCACCTAGGCCTGCACCACCTGGAAACTCCAGAACCTGCACACCCAGTGGATAGCTACAGACCACATTGGAGCACCACCACCCTGTCACTTAACAGCTGATACTTCATGGAGGGTAGGGGTTGGTGGTCAGTGGTGACAGCCAGTTTTTACAGTTGACTGACCTGGGTAATGCCTTCCCATTGACCTGCCAATAGTAACTAAGGCTCAACTATAAAAGGAGTGTGTACTCCACCC